>CABPRJ010002369.1:637372-945260 GCA_902439185.1 Cinara cedri
GTTTTACCCGCCCCTCTCCCCCCCCCCGACACACTTTCCCGGTTTCTCGTTATAACGTTACAGCGTCCGGGGCGATCGTACGTTTATTTATCGTCACACGAACCCGAGATTATTTACACACGTATTGTGTGTGTGTGTGTGTGTTACACGCACGTACGTAACAGCTGTCGGTCGCGGCGTTACTTTAACGTAGCGACATAAAATACCCGTCGTTGGGGCACACCTGTGCGGTGAAAAACGAATTGCGTAGGAACCGCTCACTCCGCGAGCGTGCCGAGTAGCCGGGGGCGGGGTGGGAACCGAATCCGGGCGCGGAGATTAAAATTTACCCGGGTCGCTCGGTAAAAAATACCCGCACTTAATGTAATATTTGGCACCTGTTTTGCGATATTGGGCGTAGTAGTGAATTTGCGCCACAAGTTTCGATACGCGTGCAGTTATAAATACACCGCCTGACACACGTCTACCCGTGTATTTCGAATGCACCCGTAGGAAATCGTAAGCCCTAATCAAAAATCATAATCGTAAAAAAAAACGACACCCAACACTCGTTTACAACGCTATTTCAACATGATAATATGCGATCCGGTGTCTTTACCATCGTCGTTACACCGAGTGTGTGTTTCGAACAGCTTGTTGTTACGGCACACTCGGCGCGCATGGCCGACGACAATACCCGAATTGTTGTTCGATTTCGATTTTTTTCGATTTTCGTCAGTAGACCTATCATTATAACAACGCGTAGGCAAGAGATGCAGTGCAATTTACGATTTGTGTACGATAGCGAACGCGCGTAGACGAATTATTATAATATTACGGACCGAACATATTTTCTTTTACTCCGTGAACTCTAGAAAATCTCGGTTTTTCACACGTTTATGGTAATTTATATCCGGTTTGTTTTTTAAAATCATATCATAACGCGCGTGCCTATATACCATACGAATACAGTGTTATACGTATCCACAATGTTTTGTTACAGTATATAATCGTATATCGACATTACCTATTAACACATTTTCTTATTTCTCTATATACTTACACAAATTATCTACCCACTCGTTATTTTTTTCGTTATATTATTATTGGGTATTCATTTTGTAAGCATGTTGTAATGTTTTTTTTTTTTTTCAAACTCGTTATGCTTTTTAGTTTTTACGTTAGAGAGGTGGGGGAATTTAAAAATTAACCTAGGCGTTTATTTCCACTCGACCCCCTTAGGGAATACTAAGTGAAAATCGTAAAAAAACATTTTAGAAAAAATTTTAGTTTTAAAATGATCTCAATTTAGGTATTTAATATAATTATACTTCGTCGGAGGTTTTTTTTTCAATTTTTAAGAAACTGTTCACATTTACTTATAAATAAAAAGTATACGCAGCAAGACGTTCCGATTTTTATAAATCGTTTATACATTTTCGAACCTGCTCGTCGCGGTCTACACTCTCATTTCATTGACTATCGAAAAAAACGTTTGACCTAACCCCGCGTATATGTACTCCGCTGCCGGGTTGCATGAAGACAGTTTTGTAAACTATTGGTTTGATAATCTATCGGTTCAATAAAATTACAGTTATTGAGCAGGCCTAATTTTCGTGAACGTATTTCAATATAAATAGGAATTTCCTAACAATGTACTCGTACATATTGTAATTTATAATTCGGTTGATAGTGTTGCTTTGTCAAAATTATATATTTTGGTAAAATTACATATGAATTAAACATTTTTTTTTTAATGATATTTTGTTTAATATTGTTGGTACCTATTTTCCTGTTTCCTCAGTTTTCCCATTTATCGGTGAAATCCCCTGGGAAAATAAAAAATTGACTTCCCTAAAGTCGCTTCCCAGTCCGATTTCCTATCAGAAAATGTGCCATCATTGAAAATCGGAGCGAAAGCGCTGGTAGAAAAGTTGTCCACGGAAAAGACAAATAAACACCATTGTAAAACCATAATTTTCTTATTCGGTCCACCGACAGTATAAAAATCAACATAAATATAAAGAAATCTCCATCAGAAAACCGATTGAAGAATTATTTGTTTACTTAAACTTCCGGAGATACTGTAAATCTAAAAAGGAGACAATATATTATTATTAGCATTTATGTTTACAGTCGAGCGGCCCCGTGCGCTATGGGTATTACCCGTTACAGAAAAAAATTAAGGGGGAAACGTTGAAATTTGGCCGGAGCAAGAGGATCGAGCCTCCCTCCGCTATACAGACCATACTCCTACCAAACCTATATTGTGCACGGTCCGCCAGTGGCGCCGAAGTAGTTTTAAAATACTCGGGCAAACAAGGCGTCAGTGTATCACACCGGTGGTCTTCTTTGAGTGTAACGTATTACGTTATTGCTCCATAGTACTGTTTTTTTTCTATCGTGTACTCATACTATGTGTATTTTCCACCGCTAGCGCCGTCCACCGCAAAAAAAAAATGTCGGTGGCGCCGCTAAAACATCGACCCCCCCCCCCAAAAAAAAAAAAAAAAAAAACAGCAATCGTGCGGCGCACGCCCGCCCGCGGGCATCGTAGTTTTGGACGGCCGCGTACTCACCGAAGTGCGGTGCGTCCCGAAGTACGGCTGGTAGTACGGCTGCGGCTGGTACATTTGACCCATCATCGGGTAAGCGCCGGGGTACGGTTGCGGTTGCGGCACCACGCCGGATATTCTGGGCAGGTACATGTCGGCGGTGCTGGCCGCGGCCGGGCCGGGCGGGTAGAACAGCGCGTTGGTCATGTACGGCTGTTGGTCCATGAACGACGACGGCGCGGCCGAAACGGACGGCGACGCGGCCGACAGACCGCCGGACGACGACCACGGTTTGACGTACTGCTGCGGTTGCGGTTGCGCCGACTGTTGCGACGAGTACTGTTGTTGCGACGAGGACTGTTGTTGCTGAAAACGTAGAAAAAAACAAAAAAAAAAACCATATCATATCGTTCGATAACAATAATAACGCTATCGTTGTAATAATAATATTTTCATTATTATCGCGTGACACACCCGAACGACCGCGGCGCGCCGTTTATCCTGGGAACGGACCGACGGAGCGAGACGGTACCGGGGAGTGCTCCCCCCCCCCATCCACCCCGGAAACCGCGAGACGTCGCGGGCCGATTCGCTAATCGTGTTCATCTTTTTACGGTTCAATTTCGGGAGTTTTTTTTTTTTTTTTTCAAGTGCACTATTATAGCTGTGGCCGATATAACACCTATATGATTTTACACGGCGTTTAAGGATAGTATCCTGTGCCGCTGTATCGACTTTGGAACGGCAATCTATACACACTGTTATTGAAAATACCGTCGCAAATTTACGGAATGTTATAGTTTGGCGTTGACGTTTTCGATGTCCGCGCGCCGAACCGTCGACGAGATGTTCCACTTCCGGGTTTGGGCAGGGTAGTGGCAACTGCCAGTGGCACTACTTCGCTCCTTAGTATATTTTAAAGTAAAATAACTCGGATACTTTCCGTTCGAATTTCGATTACAATGTATTGTCGAAAACGTTTTCGGAAAAATCATCCGAATTACAATTCTCAGTAAAACGCGTAGATTCACGTTGTTATCGCAACAGGATACTCCTCAAATTTCATGAAAAAATTATAAGTATTCGGATTTAATATCGTCTTTAGTACATTTAAAATTTCCAAAAATTAGAATTTAAATATTTTGGATATAAAAAGTATGGAAACTTGAACGATAAAAATTGGATGTGCATGCGTAACGAATCACTCTGTATCCCTCAGTCTGCCCCCCTCACTTTTTTCTCGGGTATTTATTTTCGACAGCTATTTTATAATTAAGTTTTAGGACAGTGACAATATGTTTAATTTTCACGCGAATCGATTAAGTCCATTTTATAAAATTATATACCGAATGCTCGGTGTTTTGAAAAAAAAAAAAAAAGAAAAACGGGTCGGAGATATATCGAAAAAACGTGCAGCAAAGAGGAATATATAATTTATATTATTATGCATACGATATCTACATAAATATAGTGTACTTTTGATCGCATGCGCTTTCGTTAGAAAACAAAATTCGCGTTCGTGTACGAAATTATTTCGACCAAACCAAAAATTATAATATTTCAAGACAAAAATAAAATAAAAAAGGAAATCCGAATTAAAAGATATAATCACGGTATCGTATAATTACATCCAGTAATTAGAGGGGGACGGCCCTATAGTATGACGTTCAATATTAAACTGATTTACGACAAACGAATGAAACTACTACACAATACGGTCAACTTTTATTTTATTATTTTTAACACTAAGTAACAATTTAAACTTATGATGAACCATAAACTCGCATATTAAATCGAAAAACAGTACGCAACTTGATATGATTTTCATACGGTTCCCGTTAAAATTCGATCTTTAAACGCTTATAAAAAAATCTCCAAAAAATAAAAACGCTCAACTTGGAATAACTAGGACACGTTTAAACGTGTATAGAAGCGTACTGCACGAAAAAATAAATCACCTCCTAGATGCACCAATTATATCAACTATAGACAAAATTTGCTTTTAGAATAGATGTTATATACTTTTATTCTGATCGAGATTGTTGGTATAGAAAAAAAAAAAAAAAAAAAAAAAAAAACAACATCAATATATATGAAAACCACATCTGTGTTTCAGGGTTAGTACAGTAACTCCTGGCTATCACAAGAGGCGGTTAAAAAAAAGTAGCATAACCGGGGTTTGGCAGAGTTCGTCCCAAAATGATCCTCTTTTAGTGTCCCGAGTGCGTTCCAATGAAAAAAAAAAAAGGACATTTTTACAACGTATCCCTAATGCTTCCCAATTCATATAGACTTTAGAGTTACCCATGGTGCACTACGAGGAGTTAAACCGGCTTACAACCCAAAAATGTTTGTTTATTTTTATATTTTATATTGTATTTGTATTATTTTCATATTTTTCTTACATCCATTAATTTAGGGTGAGCGTACTAATTTAATTATGCTGAAGTTTTTTCTAAAAATGAATTATATTAAAGGCTGCTCTTATAATATGTACGCCGTGTAGTATTAAAATACGTACCATAATATTCAATATTCATATCAAATCGTAATAAAACGCGCGTAAAAAAAATTGTTTAAGGTATTTTGTTAACGGTCAGAAATTGTGTATTGTATTGTATTTTAACCGGAAACGTGCATTGTTATTTTCTTGTAATCGTCTTTTGAAACGACAATCGACCGACAGGGACGATCGACCGACAGGACAATCGACCGACAGGGACAATTGACCGAGAACCGAAATACTGACAGGTGTCATTTAATGCCGTGTAATTCGTATTCATATTCCAAAAATCTACTCATCGTGATAATTTTCAAATAAAAACGTATTAATAATAATGCATAATGTATAATAAATACCGAACATACACTAACCGAGTACGATTTTCTTAATTTCTATTTCCGTTTTAAAAACCTACTCGTAATTTTTCGATAGGGTGATAAAAACGTTACATTCCGACGTACCCGGACGACTTACCCCGTCGGATTTCACATTCTAATAACATAATACAGTATGCTAACGCATATAATGCTTGCAATACGAAGAAAACGAGTAATAATAGGACCGCTTTTGAAGCTTTTTAATTAGTACAGTTTAGATTCTGAGTGGAGCGTGTGGAACTCTATTGTTTTACAAACGAGAAACACACGGCGAAAGGATAATGTTTTCGGTACGCGCCAAAAGTCCAATCGGCGCGATATTGTTTCGGTTGTAGTTATGCAGCAGCAGGCACATCGCGTAAACGATAATAATAATAATGACTGTCCGCTTATAATTCGACAGGTGATTTTTATATACCTGAATGTACTTGCGCGTAAACCGCCGGCATCGTCGACGACCTATAGAAAATACACCGGAGTATATACGAAAAATACGAGTACAATAGTGCGTAGTGTAGGGAGGATGAAATTACGGAATTTCTCTTCTGCGAACAATCTGTGTCGTACGAAAAATATACATTCACAACGAAAGAAACACAACCGAATTTCGTGTATTTAAAAATGAGTTTTCATGTATAATATGCGAACAACGGGCCGATTATCAGGGGTAATTGCGTGTAATTTTTGTAATTATTATTCTGAACGACAGCGACGAACAAATGATCGTTTTCCCGTAAATATACACGGTGTTGCAGGCAATAGTGTTCTATTCTAGCGCGTTTTTGTCTGGGGACTGCCGACGGAATTGTTAGCGAAACAGTACAAGTACACTCGTGAATTATTTCGTACGATAATTATTATTCGATTTGTTTACGATCGTTCCGCAATATTATTTGACATCGTTTACAATTATTATTATTATTATTTGTTACCCCACTGGCCCCTATATTCGATCGCCAATATTATCACGTTGTTTTACACGGCCTTACTTATAACGATTACGTTTGCAGGAGACGTTGAAAAATAAATGAACGCATATCGCAACTGTTTAGAACCGTTGTAATATTTGTTCGCGTTGCGATCGAGATATTGACCTGATAATTATTCACGTAAAGCGCATCGACAACGCGTAATTACAAATAATGACTACATCGGTTTGTGTACACCTAGTTTACGAACTATCGTTATCAGTAAAATTATTTCGATCGGGTTTCGGTGTAAATTTATTTCAAGCACTATGACGGCGCAGTTGAGAACAAAATATTTGGATCAATATTGTGATGCGATTAATTTTTTTTTTTTTTAAATATAAATTTTGATTTTACTCAAGAATTTCGTGTTGAGTGGTTCCTAAACCGTTTATGATAACTCGGACACTTTTTTCGTACATGCATAGAAACGAAATAAGGCATTTGAATATTTTTTTGTTTTTTACACACGGTCATTCAAATCTCAATAAACTCGTAATCACAAACATTTGAACGCGAAACTCGAAAGTGACGACATAATATAATATGCAAAGGTTAAAAGGTTGAAATAAGTTATCTACGCACATTTCATTATTGATTAAGTAACGCGATTTATTTTATAACGATGGTTATTTGGCAGTATTGATTTTTTTTTTTTTTATTATTATTGTCAAACGATGACCTCTTGTTAATTTTTTTTTTTTTTTGTATAACACGGTATACGTCCGTTGACACCTGTACGGCCTCCAAACACCACAATAATGCAAACGACTATACACGACTTTAAAACACAACACAATTCTTAACAACGTACCTACGGTTCAAAAGTCTTAAACGTATAATGCAGCGATTAAACGGCTTTTATTTTTCTTTCATTTTCCGTCATAGTCCATTCGCCGTGAAAACGAAAATGTTATTATCGTATTACAAATTTCCCAATCAAATCGGCTTTTAAATAATAATAATAACAATAATAATGATAGTAAAAACGATAAACAATAAATTGAGCATGAAATTTATAAGGGGGGACTAATAGTATACGAGTATATATTGTGACGGTTTTCGGGTTTCCTGTACTGGTATTCCTATACACCTATATACGGGGGCTGCGTCGTACGGAAAATCGGAAAACGGTTATTACCGCGGTCCGTGACATTAAACCAATAATAATATCGCGTTACGTCGGAAAATGTAAACACTTCGGTTTTTTTTTTTTTTTTTTGCTACTATTGTTTTTGCATGTACCATAAACGCACGCAACGAAAAAAATTGTAAAATCGTTCGTATCAACAACGTGAAACAATACAGTATACCTTAAAACTACTAATATCTGTGCATAACTGCCGGTTGTTAATAGCGGAAATATGTTTGACCCATTAAACTAAATTACACGGAACGCGCGTTGACTCTTTGATACCCCCGTCCTCCGCCCGCGAACAATTTCCATTATAGGACGTTTCGGCGGCGACGTAATAAAATAAAACGTAATTTAATATTAATTACGTTTCGCCAAAAACGACACGGCGTCAGACTTTTCGGTCTCATACCGACTCCGGTGTAGGATTTTTTTTTTTTTTTTTTTTCATATACCAGCGTGTATTATCTGAACTGTCATTGTTTCGGATCTGTATAATTAGACGTCGTCATCACCGCAGCGATCTTTGAAGATCTCGCGGGCATTGCTTATTACATACTGTCAACCGGTCAATTATGATTCGAAGTTAAGAGCGGAGGAGCTTGCCTTAAAACGTGTCTCGGATTACGATTCGACGTTGTCGTAATCTGCAGACGGTCGCACAATCCGTTAGAACTAATGTTCGCGTACCTACTGACTAATCATATTTACGGTACCTACATGCTCTAGGACGGGAAACTTAGATACGTGAAAAAAAAAAGAAGTGGATTCGTGTTGGTTTTGCGACTAGCAAAGCTATTCGACCGGAAATTCGGAATTTGTGCCGTTCGCGCAGACGAGACATTCAGGGCTACTAGTTTACAATTGACAAAGTCACTGTCGCGCTTAACTGCAAATAGTTTATTGTAAACATTCAATAGTGTCGATTCGTTTTTCCGAAATTGTCTGCTAAAAAATCGTCGAATTTTCCTCGAAATTCGAATCGGATCCACGCCGAAACAATACCTGCTACCGATCAAAAATGCGAAAATGAACGAAAATACGAAAACAATATCAAGTTTGACTCGGAGAATTCCATTATAACGGATACAGATATGCACCTGATTATTTTGTTTGTACACTCACCAGATGTTTATTGTATCCGGCCAGTATTGCTTGTTGCAATTTGGTAATGTCGATGCTCGGCTGAGTCTTGCTGAACGACGAGGTTTCTTCCTGCGGTTTGGCCTGCTGCTGATGTTGCTGCTGTTGTTGTTGATGGTGTGCGCCGGTGAATTCGTGTATGTTTGGTTGCCCCATAGCCAGTTTCAACGAGCCCATATTCGGCGTGGGCACGCTCATGGGCATATTTCCGTTGCACTTGGCCGTGGCGATTTTCATTTCTTTCCGTACTTCTTTCACCACGTCAGGACCGAAACAGTTCTCGTACACCTGTAACAATATTATCATTGTCGTGTTCACAGCAATTTGTTAACACGACTCGTCCGTGTGGCGGGGGAAAGGGGGTTTAGCAGCAAGAGTAACGGCGATGGACTGATAGTTAAGGCGATGATATTACCTACACTATTGGTATAGTTGGAAGTCGGGGAAGAAGTAGATCGAAGAAAAAAAGGTAACGATGATGAATATTGGGGGGTCTATGTTTAGGTAGTCCTGGAAAAATGCCGAATTAAAAAAATCTTCGTATATCAAAACGATCAGAGGAAAATATGGTCGAACACGGACTTATATAAAATTGGACACTCGAAAAAAAATATTTAACTACAATTTTTTTATCCGGAAATTTTTATATTTTGTCATAATTATATTCCTTTGATTATTTTCATGTATGGGCATTTTTACCCGGACATCATTTTCTATGGTCATTTTTGATTTAGCTATTATTACAAACTGCCAGATTATGGGGAGATGTGGAGGACGTTGAGAGCGAGAGTAAGAGTAACTGACCAGTGGGCGTGGGATAAAGTTAAAGAAGAAAACAAAATAATTTGTATGATCCTGGAAGAAAAAAAAACCATGTTGATCACGTATCTAATGTTATGGCACTAATGGCTGGAATATGACATTTTCCGCGAAAAAAATGTTTGCAATGTAATTTTCGTTTAAAAAACGTGAACACATATCGAACGTATAATAATTATACGGCTCAGTAATAACCCTGCTTTGATGTTTTTAATCGTTAATGCCGTTAGTGATGGGGTTACATATTTCCTTCCATTCATAATAACTTCGAAGGCTTAATGAAAGTTGGGCATTTTTCAATAGGTTCAACAATAGGCATTCAATAGGTTCAATAGGCATTGTACATTTTTTTAATTATTTCAGATTGTTTTAATATTTTTTACAAAAATATTGAGTCGTTTTAAAAAATAAACCCGTGCTTTATGAGTACAATAATACATTTTTTTCGACACGCGGATAAATGTTTAATTAAATATAAGTAAAATAATAACGTAATAATAAAATAATATTAAAATGTGTGTTATTATTCTTAATCGGTACTGGTTGTTTTACAATAGTTCTCAATAGCAGTCAATAGACCGGTTATATGATAACGATTGAGCAATTTAACAATCATCGAGGAAAACTATTTGAAAAATTCATCCGATCGTATTTGTATACCATATAAGTATAATCACAATTTTGTCGTTTAATTGCGATATTCGCTGCGCTACAGACTGCAGTCAACAAAAAAAAAAAAAAACAATACGAATCACCGAGCCAAAAATTATATTTTTAAGTGTTCTCACGTAATGAAGTATATTATTACAATATTTTAGGAACTATATTTATTTATTCATACAATTGTTGGAAATGTACAATATTACGACCAAGACGCGTACAAG
Source organism: Cinara cedri (assembly GCA_902439185.1). Lineage (NCBI taxonomy): Eukaryota > Metazoa > Arthropoda > Insecta > Hemiptera > Aphididae > Cinara > Cinara cedri. Next base: position 647,736 of record CABPRJ010002369.1, read on the forward strand.
ATTAAGTTACAAGAGATGTATAGTGTATACATATGGGACGTTAATGTTGTACAATAGAATCAGCGCATTAAGTCCCGTACTTATTTCAGGAAAAGTATCCGTCCCCTTTATTTCAAGCCTTCGAAGTCTATGTCGGGGACTGTTAAGTTATTCTCACTGAGTTATTTTTAATGATATTTGAAAAACTCTATAGTTTTATTTTAATTTATACTTAGTTTTATTAAAATTGAATTCTTTAATACATATTGAGTTATGCATAATCAGACCCTATTTTACATTATTTTTACTCAGTGGGCATACGTATAGCATATTATTTTATTTATAGAGGGGGGATTCAGTTTACTTTTAAACCCTATTAGCATAATATTTTTATGAACTATCGTGGGTAGGAGATAGACACTACGGAAGTCTAATCTCTTTGATTCTGTTTTCCTGAAAGTTAGGCTGGGTTTAGTTAGTTCCCGGGAACGCCCCTCAATTTTTGGTAAATATAGTCACCCTTCAACGTTTTCATCGTTTTATTCATTGATTATAACACGCGTTACCATAAAATAGCTAAAATCATCAAAACTCGTGTAAGACGAGGAAATACTGGAGTAGAATTTATAGAAAAAAAAGTGCGAAACGAGCGACGGACAGGATGGTTGTGACCGTATATGAAGTATAGTGTGGGTTGTGTTTCTCAACCATCGGGGGATCATCAAATTTAGGGTCGCCAAAACTATAAAATATTGGGTCGCGGCGTACAAAACACATAACTAGGCGGCGGCGGTTAAAGAATTAAATGTTGATGTGACAGTAAAAAGTTTGAGAACACCGGTACATGGGATTACGATGATGGTTTCGGGACTTGATCAGGTGTTACACGAGGACACATTGAAATAAATGAAAGTATAGGTAATGCCGGGAGCGTTTTATAGTTTAAAGCTGTAATATTATAGTAGGTTTAGGCATTATAATCGCGTTGCGAAATTTTGTGCACGAAATCAAAATGTATTCAGGAGGACGCTAATTAACGGGCAACGTAACGAAACTGCGTGACACACAAGAAAATTAACTATCGCTCCATTTAGACGGAGATTAGGGTTCACACACATCAGGTGACAAATTCATGGAAATTGACCGTAATCATATTTTCGAGGGCAATAATAACAATACGAGGCCAATTTTTCTGAAAATATTGTCTGACAAAAAATTCATTACAAACACGAAAGTTTTTCCATTTTTTTTTTTTTTTTTTTTTTATTATTTTTTAAATAGCTGTACTTTTTTCGTTTGATCAATATTACATTATTATTTTACCTACTCGGTGAACTGTAAATTATAATAATAATTATCGTTTATCGTGTGCAGAAGAAACCGTAATTTACGTCACGCGCGAAACACTATATAATATTATTATAATACGCTCTGCATAATATTTACCTTCATCATGGCGTATTTTTTTATGAACTTATCATCGCCGGATGTGAACGCTAGGTTCCCGTTTACGCACAGCGCGCTAATAAGCGCAACAATCCGGAACACGTTCATTCTCTATGCCTGCATATAAAGAAAAACAAATAAAAAACAAAAATCGTTATTGTAATCGTATATTATGATATTTTTACTATGTTTATATGTACGTAGGAAAATTGTTACTGGATATGCATTTAAAAATAAAATCTTTTCATGTCCGCAATAAAGAGACTTTAGCCCACACAAGCGGTTCGGGTTAAAATAAAAACAAAATATGTGTATACGGGTGTTCCACGTGGCGATATACCAATTGCAATATCTTCTGAGATAATAAAGATAATCAAATTCAGTTTTTTTTTTTTTTTTTTGAACATTGAAAAATTATTCAAATCACGAATTTAATGAAAATAAAAGGTTGTACGTCAACATTTTTAGAAGAATAAACTATAAAATGGCTATTTTTAATTTTTTCAAAAACGTTAAAACAAAATATTATTTTTTTTTTTTAAGTTTGGACTAAAATTTAAAAAAGAATTTAAATATAATTATTTGTAGAACTTATCCCTGTGAATAATATATATATATAAAAAAAACAGAATTGGATTATCTTTATTAGAAGATATTACAATGGGTTTATCTTCGTGGGGGCACCCTGTATATATACAAACTATTCAGCAATAAAAACGCGCATTACTAAAATATTTTTAATTTGTATGTGTTAAAAAACACATTTTTACACTATACAGTATATACCAACTCAACTATAAAAGTACAAATAACTGTATAATATGCACAATATTATGTGACGTAATTACTGTTATGCGAAATAACCTCATAAAAAAACCACATATATTTTGTTTTATATTTTCATACGTTTCGGTTAGCACTCTAAAAATATGTCTTATTTTTATAGTTTTTTTTTATTTTCATATCGTTTTTTTACTATAGGCAATGTTTAATTCAGACTTTTGTTTAGTGAGGGGGGAGAATATTTCAATAGGGGTTTTAAACGCAATTGTATATAAAACAATATAGTCATTCGTCAGGTGTTTAAATAAGTACGCTGTAAATAGTAATCATTTGTTACTAGATATTTAAAATTTATTTGACGTGATTGTTTATGCAAAATGGATGAAAAAAAAATATTAATTTAATTTAATTTAAAATAAATGCCGTCAGTGTTACAAATTACTAGCAATTACAATTGCAATTAGTTTTAAAAATAGAAAAATATAGTATTAGAATTTTTAACTGAAGGCATTAGTTCGAATTTTACCGATGAATATTAATAACTCTTACCAAATTTTTTGGTAATACTGGCAAAATATCATATAATTTTCAATTTTTTCGCACAAACCCACGATGTCTCTGCGCTTTATTATTTCGTTTTACTGTTTCTATAATTACTATCCTCTACTGGAATCCTGGGTATTCGTTAGGGCCACGACTCAGCGAGTGATACAATCCGAGACGTTTATCACGTCTGCGGAGGTCAGGGTTTTTTTTACAATTCTCCCATCTCCGCAAAAAAACGTAAAATGTCTTTCAGAAGATTACAAAATATAATATAACGTCAATCACGAAGGATTATAAAAAACAAATGCGATCCAATTTTCGGCGTTTATATATATTTCTAGAATACAACCGCGATAGTAAAATAATTGAAAGAACTCCCATGTGACAACTTCACATTTTCATATCCGCCCCTATGTCGATGCTAACATCGCAGAGGGAACCTTTATTCACAATTTCAAGTTTTTAACACCAGTAGGACCGGATTAAGAGTTTACTGGGCCTGTAAGAGTCCGGCAAAGGCTCCGCGCTTAATTCAGCTCTGATATCCCAGCGATTTAGACTATGCGTAGGTTAGATTAGTAAATCAGCCATGGCAGATAGTTTTTTTATATGTTTATTAGTTTTTACTGTTATTCGTTTACGCCTTTACGGTGTGAATTATATAATGATATATTATCACGTCATACACAAATCAACAATATTTGTTCCATATACATTTATACACGATGAGTATACTATACCTATATTATATTATTATAACGATGATGCATTCTTGTCAACACGCGACATTTTTATCTGTCAATCTAGATAATGTTTTTACTACTAACACGTTCAGTAGTAACAATAATTATATTCTCTAATAGTTGTAAAAAAAAAAAAAAATGAATGTTAATAAAAATACGACACGAATCGCGTGTTACAATGGGCGTACGTAAATATAATATATATATACATAAAAATAATAATAATAATAATAATAGTAATAATAAAACATATATAATTACTGTGACAAACCTTATTTATAATGTAAAAATTATACTCCTAAGTTGTTGTATTTTTTTTGGAATACGTCCTATATATTACAATAATATGTATTCGGAGAGAGAGTCGAAATAATGCGATGACGTCTGCCGGTGCGAATATTATATTTAATAAATGATAACAACGGAGATAAATATTTTACTTTTTGTTGAATGAATGATAATGTATATATATATATATATATATATATATTTTTTTTTTGTTATGGTACGTTCAATACATAATTACACACCGTTTGTATAGGAATACAATAATAATTTACGCGGCGAAAATAAAAAAAAAATCGGCGTCTTCGTAGTCAACGCTCGGACTTGTTATTTTTCCAAATAGTACAATAATAATAAAAAGTAAATTTCGCTTTTGTTTTTTTTTCATTCAAGAACCCGATTAGTTTAAATTTATATCGACGTGTTTAATTAAAAACAAAATATATCATCGAACAGAAAACAACCAGAGATTTACATAATACTATATGCATTAAGTCTCTTCTATCGTGTAGTTTCCGGTTATCATATTATGTAGCCGAATTATCCGGTATTTACCGAGCCCACCGTTATCCCTATCCAACAGTTAATCGCGTTGTTGTTCGGTCAGTTATATTTTAAAAATGGTATTTCTTAGAAGCGTAGCTAGAAGTATTTTTCCGGGTAGCCCAGAATAAATGTTAAATGAAAATAAATGTTTGAATAGAAAATACTACTATACAAATTTTTGATTTTAAAATTGTGTTAATTTTTGGAGAAAAGTGAGTAGGTTCACGCGAAGCCACTGCTTCTTTGTTTGTTTTAACGAAATCAAATCATATAGTAACTATTAATATTTTTTTAATTTCATCTGTGTCACCCGGAAATTGATTAATATTAAAAAGCAAGTGTGAACCATCCTTGGGGGGGGGTACATTTTACCATAAAAAGTAGATAGTGACCTTCATATTATGTTTTTAACTTAAGTAGTGCTAATCTATACCTATTTGTTTTATAATATAAAACATAAAACACGAACATAATGCGTTTTCGAAGTTAATAAATTTAACGCGTAGACTTATGTTCGGTTTACAGATCTCTATCGTCCGACCGGTTCGCTGCACACAGATATCCATCGTCTTAATTCCTTCAAATCCTCGTATAAATAATTTAACTATCCTTATCCACGTCTGCCTCTTCCAATATATGATGGCCATTCCCTACGGCCCCGCTTTTCTGTCAAATTATCGTTATATATATATACTCAATATAGATGGGCCCTATCACTTTATTCGTATTCTGACTCGAATGCCAAAGTTTAATCCTTCTACCCAATAATGAGAGTATTTCCTACACAAAATATAATATTTCGTATTTGTTACGAAATCCACTAGTTCAATAATTCACCATTTATTTTCTAGTGGACACACAGCAAGACAAATTACTGAAAACTGAAATGACGCTGAAAATCGATTTTTGTGAATACATAAGTCATTGCGATTTCTGCAGTTATTTTCAGAAATATTATCGATCACCGATTTGCGATCCAATGTCGCGTCGGTTTTCATGGCCTATTTTAATTTATGGGGCACGTTAAAACAAAATACTTCAGGGGCCTGTGGTGTGCCAGTCCGACACTGGATTTACCTTGACTACGATAAAATGGTAACAGTGTTATTATATTAAATCGATTTGCACATATTGTTATAATTTTAACGTTAATATTGTGTATTTCAAAAATTGAATCGAACCCGTCGGAATATTGTGAGCGGATCGTGTTCGTTGGACAAAGAATAATAGGTAATACGCATACATTCACACACACGCGCGCGCGTGGTAATATTTAATATTATGTGTATTAATGGAAATTCGGCATGAAGCATTCGATCGAAATCGTTCCGGTCGGAATATCTGCAGAAGATTTAATACGCTGACATATTAATGCGAGTAAGATATTATAATAATATTTGCGTAGGTACGTGGCCGGATCTCGCGTAAGTATTGTCCGGTTATAATACGTCCGAGAAAGAGCATCGTGATGGACGGTATAATAGGTCATATTATAATTTTAAATTGTTTCGAAAAATTCTACGTGCTAATCAACACGAATATTATGATAATGATTTAACTGAATGATAATGTACCTATTGTAAGGGATAATATAATTACTGTACAATAAAATAGACGTGAACTGCAGCAGTAGGTTACAATTAAAACCGGTATAATCAATTATACAGTGACTTTATCGGTCCGTGACGACTTCTTAAAATATGCAGTGCTTATATACGTATCGTGCAGATGATGACGATGATGATGATGGTTATAGAAGTTAGGTTTTCTCGTCTGATGCATAGGTTAAACGCGGAAACGTTTTGTTGATTTTTCGTGTATAACGGAAGTTTAAATAAGACTACAAAACAAGCAATGAAGCAAACGCAGTCAGTCGAATTCGATTTTGAAAAAAAAAACATATTTTTTTTTTTCTGACGATTTATCGAATAGGCAATATTTGTATATAACATGTATAGGAACTAATTTTCCGCATATTATAATACATATTACGCGCAATGTGCACCTTGCCCGGACAATTTGAATCACGAGTGCAAACGAGTTAATTAAACGATTTAAATAGGTTAATAATTTTCGATTACAATATTTTTATTTAATTTATTATTACTTTTTCTTCTCCTTCACTGTCATCCCAACTATTTGTGCTCGGCCACCCTCATTCTAAACTTCCACTTGACTAGATCCCCTACCTCGCGTACACCAATTAGGTATATCGTTGTTTTGAAAAATATTAATAATAAAACAATTAGGTAATAATTAAAAATTAATTAACTTGTTTATTTTTGTGATTCAAATTTCTCGAGTAATCTGTACAAATTGCCCGGGATTTTATGTTATATATCTGGTAAAGCTTTGATATTAACGGCTTCTGTATCATATTATTATATTGATATTGGTACCAATCGTGACCCAGTTCGATTCTGTATATTTCTTTTACGTGCCCATATAAATCTAAACAAAAGGTTTTGTCCAGTTTTCCGCTGCAGTATATATAATATGTGGTATCCATTCAATTCTCCGAATCAAATGGTCGGTTATACGTTTTGTTAAATCGACCCACACACTTTTTACAATCGGTCACAGCGTTTTTCACTCCTATTTGCTTTCTACCTACATATATATCAGAGCGATTTTTTTGTAAATTAAAGTTCTACGCGCAGAAAGCGTTCTCGTACCGGTAGGTACCGAATTATCAATTAACAATGCACCTAATGGCTAATATATAAGTGACAACTATACAGTCATAGTGTTGAAATTTGTTTATTATAATAAAGGAAATTATTGTATACGACTTGATAAAAACTTATACGTTTTGTTACCAGTGGCTTTTTTTCAGACTTTACGTAGCGCACATAATATTATGTATTTGGAGTTTGACATGTATGTACAGACGGTTGACAGAAATTAAAAATGTCAACACCAACATTGATTTCAATTAAAACGCCGTATTTATGAAATTTTTAATGTAGGTTATGATATTTAAAAGCCAAAAATAAGTAGTGGTTTCACCTCCAAAGATAAAAATAACGGTAATATAACATTAAAGAGCTATTTGTTTTACAAGTTAGCTCTTAAATGTTGTTTTACAAGTTAAAAAAAAAAAAAATCCTTCCAAGATTATAAACCTTATCGAGAATTACACAGTAAATATAAAAAAAAAAAAAAATGTTTTCCTTACATCCACAGAACTTTGTGGCTCGTCTCCAATAAAAAAATTAGTGGAAGTTACATATTTTAATTTTTCATAGTGCACATTTCAGATTTCGTAGTGCACAAAGTGTATGGTATTTATATATCAAAAAGGCCACTGCAGTTGTTTGCGATAAGTATATAGATACCTAAGTTTCACACGACACGGAAGTCAGAAAACTATAACTTGTATACAATTATAAAGATAATATTTTTTGAAATTAAACGGCAAAAAACTAAATTACTAAAATATTATATTCGCTTTATTGGTATAATAATTTGTAAAGAATTGTTTATTTTGTTCGTAAATCAAACAATGAATATTTTCTTAAAATAAAAAAAGAAACAAATTTATTTAGGTACAACTAATCTTAGTTCTAAAATATAACTTTCGATTAAATAAATACCGTAAAATATATTAATTTACATTTCATTCATGATAAAAATTAATAAATTTCTATCGTCATAATCCGTTACGACCCGTTACGACCCCTCTTCACATTTGCACTTCATGCGAAGGTTCTGCGGCGGCGTTTCATTCGTAAAAAATTGTCATTTAATAAATGATCGTCGGTAAGTTACAGAAATAGATTTCGGCCAAAATGAAAACCTTTGTAGGTAAAAGACAATCGGATTTCGACTGACGAGTGACAAAATGCATTTTTTTTTTTATTTCTAGGCGTTCGTCTAATGTGAAACTAATCTTTAATATTTTCCAGGTATACAGAGTACAATAAACCTACTTATATACGTGGGTAAATTGAATTATAGCTACGCGTCAGTATCAGTTAAAAAAAAAAAAAAAAAACCCAAAAACGGATCTAACCGCTTAAAAGCTATACGCGGTAGTTGTACGCAAACGAATATACAAATACTCGCTGAAAAATGAAAAAAAAAAAAATGTAATAAACACTTACGTCGGTGTATATTATTATTTTAATAAGAGGTTCCTGCTGACAGGAATCGGTACGCAAGCCGAGCGTGTATGCCTGTATGAACAATATCGCTGCAGCCGTCGTATAATAAAATATCACCGCGTTAATTATTATTACAGCGAAAAAAAACGACGGGGAAAAAAAAAAGTTCGCTAAAGTAAACAAGTAAAAAAAAATAAACGATCAGAGGCTGCAGCTATACGCGAGACAACAGCGCCAGTGGTGCAGGTACTTCTTGAGTGTTCTGCAGACGGACGCAGACAGACGGATGAACGGTTCGCGGTATATTAGGTATCCTCCGGTTCGACCGCTGCCGACCAGATGACGATTACCTATATATTAATACCGCTTTACTTCTCCGCGGCCGCCGGAGAGGGGTCACACCTCGAATGCGAACGTTAATACGTTTTAGGTATTCATCGGAGGGGCTGATGGTGTACAATATTATTTCAACCGTGAAATAGTGGTAAATTTTTTTTTGTATTTTTGATAATTATTGTATACGCGGACGTTAGCATTAACCGCCTAGAATAAAAAAAAACAAAATATTCGCGGCAGTTTCTCCGTTTTATAATATACGTATATTATACACGTACTCGTATATATCATTATTACCAGGGCTCGGATTCTGTATATAGCGTTTGTTACAAAATCATTCTAAGATACATACGATAAAAGTACCGGCGCGACGTGAGCTAATGAGCTATATTTGTATACGTTTGTTTTATGCACATCATGGCACACAGTTCTGTTTTACAAATACATAATACGAGTATTTTTACGCGCTTTTGATGCATTTTAGATTGTCGGTGCTATTTTCTAAATTTTGGTGATATTTTTCGCCACTACCTAAGCGTTGTTATAAGCGCGATTCACAACAGAGATGACTACAATAATTATTGTTTTTTTTTTTTTTTTTCATCCGTACCACCAAGGTAAACCATAAATTGACAAAGATAATTCAATTTCCGTTTCGAAATACTAAAATCTAACTGTGAATCGCGCAAAGATTAACAGACACTTTATTTCTTGATTTATAGATAAATTTAAAAAAAAGTTGATAATGGGAGTGCGTGTGCCACTATTGTAGGCGGGAAGTTGAGAAGGTAGGATACATAAAGTTATTTAATGCAACGATCAATCATTGTTAACGAAAAACGATACAGAATGAATTTCGGTTGTACATGTTTTGAAAGGCCGTGTTAATTTTTTATCATTTCTGTTCAGCCTAACCTATTTTATTCACAGAGTATCTACCAAATAAAAATTACTTATAAAACTCGCAAAATTAAAATAGAAACAAAAATACAAAAATATTTTGAAAATTTCAGTCTAGAAACAGCAAACATAAGTTTTCTGTTGAAATTTCAAATATCTAAAAAAGTATTTAATTGAATTCAAAAAAAAAAAAAAAAATTAAAAAGAACAAATACAATGTTTTTAAATTTTTTTTTAAATTTTGCTCGTTTATTCTAAAAAAGTTACAAGAAAAATAAAGAAAAACATTTTTCACACTTAACAAATAGATTAAAAAGTTGAACAAAAAAGATAGTCATTTTTTTATTTCTCGTAGAAAACCTTATGCGTAAACAATTAAAAAATTAAATCGTACACTGTAAATATATTCGTTTTCATTTTTCGTCTTTTTTCGGTTTTTCCAATTATTATGGAAACAACTTGGAAAATCAAAAAACGACTTCGTGAGCATCTAGATCCAAAATATAACAAAAAAAGGTCGTTTTTCTATTGGAACCGTATTTCTGGTAGAAAACTGTCCCTATAAACATAGTTTATGTTACATGTTCTCGATGAACATAGATTCAAAAACTAAAAACAATACAATCGGTAGTGCCGCGACGTGACGTAAACATTTGCTGTTTTATCTATAATTTTGTTTTCGGATTTTATTTCCCCAATTATTTTTAAAACACCCGGGATAATAAAAAAATAACGCGTTTAATAGACAAACTAGATACAATTTCCTTTTAGAAAAGGTGCTACACTCTACACTCGCTCATCGGAACAAGATTTCTTTTTGAAAAGCTGTTTAGATACAGACAGAAAAAAAATTACAAAAAACACATATTACATTAATATCAATAGATCCCTCCCTACGCTCCGAATCTGAAATAAATGGCATCTGGATAGGTAGGTGTAGGTACGTATATTTTTATCACGCGTGCACAAAATGAACATATAATCGACGACCACGATGCCGACGTTTTCAGGGATGCAAATTTTAGTTCCAACCGCTGAATATACAACAGTTGATAAACTGATGACCCATCTTACTACTATGAACAACAAAATAATATAGCTGGTAGTATAATATTACGACCATAATATATTTATTTTTTTTAATGAATGAAAAAAATTACGCCGTGCCGTGATCTCAACGTTGCATATGGCGTGTTGGTACCTGACTCGGTGACCATACTTGGATTATTATAATGATATTCGCTTCGTCGTCGTTAGTGGAAAATAACGCTGCCCGTAATTATTTTCTCGGGTTAATCTATTAATTCTTACTTTGTTTTTTTCCCGCAACAGATCACCAGATGGTGTACCGGCGTAGACTATAGAAATGCGTTTAAGTTCATCTGTACAACTGCATTATGGTTATATAATATACTGCATAAATTATGTTTCTCACATTCGAAATAGCACAAATCGAGAATCGTCTACCTCAGCATGTTATAAAGGATGATTAACATAACGTCAGACACTTATCTCGGAAAGTATTAACTTTTTCGAAACTTGGTTGCTAGAACATATTTTAAGAAGTAGCTCTAAAACGTTGCATTTCTCTATTTTTGGCACTCATTTTTGATTTTCAAATAGCAACATAATATGTATAAATATTCCATAGATAAATGGAGTGTTAGTTTAAATCAGTTTTAGAGTTGGAATTTTTAATTTCCAACCATCCGTTAATGAGCTTTTCCACTTTTAAGTTTTGGCGAGGGGGGGGAGTGGTGGAACATTATTAAAATGCCGCGCCCCGCGTCGTGCCGCTACAAAAGTAATGCCGATATTTTAGAATTTACCTTTAAAAAACCTCAATATTTTAAAATGTAATATCTGTATACTATATTATAGATGATGCTCTAAACCGAAAAGAGAATATTATTAGTGTGAAGCCAGAGATGTATCGGTTTTACTATATGATACATCTATTTTTTTTCTGTGTAGGCAAACATTTTTTTTTTTGCCAAAAATCTTGCTTTAGACAAAATACGACGAATGCTTTCTTGTATCATCTAGTATCTAATTGAAAAATTTAGAAGGTTTTTCTATAGTTTTATTAATCAATGCGAAAAACTAGCAATGTTTTGTGTGATTTTTGTTGATTTCCGGGTTACTTCGGTAACAAGGTGAAAAATACGATTAATAACAATTTGTTCTGTAACGTTTAGCTGTGGTTTATCATTGCGTGCAATTGCAAATTTACTACTATTACCCTATATATTTATCCTCCCTTACAACTTCCCTCATAGTGGCACACCCATCAGCACTATCAGCCTTTTTTTTTTTTTTATTTAATATTTGTAGTTTTATTAATTAAAATGTAAGTCGGTGTAAGTATTCGAGTCATGTATTTTTTAAATTTGTTTGTCTGTTATTATTCTAATGCGGTTAGAACTGATAGTGTAATAGTAGTGATAAAGCTGTCTGTTTAATCGACGTGTTTTATTATCGGTCGAGAACAGTATTATTTTTATGCATCGTGGGCGATGTTGTTTGAAGATTACAAACCGACAAAGAAAATGTAATATAGGCAATATATTAGACGTCTTTGGCTGGTGTTCCGGGCGATCAAAGACGATAATATAATATATATATATATGTGTGTGTGTGTATACCCGCCTTAACGATATGCTCGGAATATTCAAATCATTTTGTGCAACATGCAATAGGGTAAATCATGCGGTACCTGCACGGCAAGATGACGTATACAGATACATTGGTACGCTCGTTCAGATTTTGCATAGTATACTGCATTTATAAATACTGTGTAGGTACTTATATCATATGCGACCGAGTTGACCGATCGCGAATATACCCGAGACGCAAACTCGTAATATTATTTCAGCAATAACCTTTATCCGTCCGAAGGAATGTGCCGATGTCGCGACATGTGCCGTCCGTGATTATTATTTTTCCTTGTACGTCAAAGATATTGTGTGAATTGCCGTATACATTATAAACGCCGGCGGCTCGTAATTCAATAATAACCCACAAGTTTTATATAGGTTGTTGATAGCGTGTGTTAGTGTGCGGCATTCCGAACTTTTAGTTTTTTTTTTTTTTTACTAACTATTTGAAAAGCATCGCGCGGCCAACAAGAATAATGTCCGCCGTTTGACTCGTATAACTAAAAACGATGCTCACGCATCGTTGCGGTCACTGCTAATAACTGCGGTGGTTGTTGTTTAAAAACACAAATAGATCCGCGAGTTTCCCGCAGATAACGTATTCTACTTATTGAGGATTTTGTTTTTCAATTGGATTATCGCCGATTCGAAGTGTACACAAACACGGTGTCTAAACGACATGCGGGGTTTTTTTTTTTTTTTGAGAGTTTTGAAATAAACACATGTTGTACGACACTGTTGATTTGATTTTAGACTTTTCTAAATTAGCTAATATAGTTTAAAACTAATAAGTAAATACTGCTCGTGGGTAGGCTACTGTTGTAAGTGGGTAGAATGTCCTAGATAATTTAGTTTATTTGCTGTATGCAACGAACTAATCATTGCAAACGAAATAACGATTATGAGCTGAGTGCATTAGTTGTCTTTTTTCTTTGTATGTCAATATATGTAACCCAGAAATCAACAAAAGTTAATCAACACAAAAAAGGACCTAGGAGGTGAACTGCTGAATGTTTCAAATTAAGTATCACGTGGTAAACATTTTGTATCTTTTGAGGTAGTGTGTGAATAAATTGAAATATTTTCCTAACCGAAAAAGTGTTTTCAAAAAAACATTTTTTGGAATTTAAAATAATGTTTTATATAGTATTGATCGAATAAAAAATCTATTTATTTAATCTATTAAGGTATGAGTGGTGTTACATGAAAAATCAGAGTTTTTTTAACTAACTTTATAAGTTTTATCCGAAAGAAAAACTAAAAAATGTCTGACTAATAACTTCTTCGTTCTATTCGGAATTTAAAACGCTATTTAAAAAACAAAAACCTTCCGTACTATATTATAAGAAGTCAAAATAGCGTAATAATGTTCACCTTGCAGGGACTCAAACTGTATGAAGTACGAAAATCGATATTTTTGTATCGTATAATTACAATGTACCTACATAATAATCATAAAATACACGCACATAATGTAAGACAAGCGCGAAAAATACAGTCAAGACGTCCTCTTAAAATAAAAAATTCGTTTTTTTGAATATTATTAAATAAAATAATTCTATTTTAGTTCCTGCAAAACGGATGAATAAAGCGTATGTTTATAATTTTAGATTTTGTTATTACAAATTATGATGTACCCGAGGATTATCTGTATTACAGACCGGAAAGTTTGAACAATTTCACGGCCCGTAATTTATATAGAATTTATCACTATCTATTATCATATAATATTATGAAGTTTACATTACATTGATGTATGATGATATAATTTTATAAAACTGTTAGTTAAAAAAAAAAAAAACCAAACCTAACAATGAAGAGACTAAACACCGGTATATAGGTATTATAAACATATATATTAACTCGTCTCGCTTCACTTGGTAATATTATAATTTTTTATCGATATACATAGTTTATTATAACTATAATAGTCAGTAGATTATGATTAATAATGTACTGTGTTCGTAAAAAAAAAATCTCTATAAATATTATGTATAAAGTCATAGTGTAAAAAAAAAAATCACCGAAATCGATTTTATGCTTGTTTCATTATTTATACAAATAATTACTATCTACTTAATTCATCAAACAAAGATGTCATAGCACAAATGTACTGAAAAAAAAAAAACCGATTTGAATTACATTGAAGAAGAGGACGCCGATCTGGACACGGATACCAACCGCAGATATGCAGATATGCTCAAAAATGCGTCGAAATGTTGTGGAAGTTCGTCACGCATGATGATAATCACGAATCTACGTGTAGATTTTGTCAACCGACTTTACATTAAATCAGCTTCGACAAATGGCCAGTATCTCATATTGTATGCTTTCCACATCTAAGCAATAATAATAGTGTGTATATCATATTATCATATATTATGTATTTTAAAAATTTAATACTTTAACACTAAATAGTTTTTAGAAATTATAATTTTTGGATCCTCAGCGCTGTAAGAGTTTGTATTAATAATATCGATGGTGAAATACGTGTTATGTCCATTGTGTGCGCGAAAAAACAGCTGTGACCATTGTCTAACGAACAATTTGAATTTTAAGTTCGGGGTATAATTGACACTTTTTATTTTGTCTTCTCAATTATAGGGTCTAAATACTCTGAACGACAATTAAAGCTAATCAACAATGCATATTCATAATATTAAGGGCATATAAATAAAAAAAAGTATTTAATGAAAAAATTCCCTATTCCAAACGAAAAAAAGGTATTGTCACCAATAAAAAAAAAACACAAATAAATGTTTTTGACTTTCCTGAACACTTTGAATAACTTTGATCTTTTTTGTCAGCAATGGTTTTATTGTCGCGTATAAATATAAATTAAATTACTCTAGACACCCCTTCCAATTTCTCTCATAAAATTGATGGTACTCCCCAACAGCAGTATTAGAATTTAAAGAAAAATTAATTTTGTTTTTATGGGATCTACTGTACTTGAATTTATGTTTCGATTTTTCGTTCGAATAACTTCTGTACATGAAATGAAATACAGTTAAAAATTATAGATAACATTAATATTAATTTGAAGTTTTTACCGGGAGCTATATGCCATAAAATTATTTAATAATAGTGGACGGATTGCCATACGGTTTATTTGTAAATCTTCAATATTTCACGACGGGTCGTTGAAGGCAATTTTTTAAAATAATCGCTCGATCAAACGCTGTTGGGTTCTATTCGAATGTGATACTGAGAACGATATCGTAGAGACAATAAATATTATTCTAGGTAATGTCAGAATTGTTAAAAAATTGTCCTCGTTTTCGGCAGTGTTTCGGATGTGGGTTAGACATTTATTATCTACACGATGGGACAGGTTCTGCACCGCAATAAATAATTGACCTCACGACGAATTGATTAGGTAACGATAAATTGACGCGATACCTGTAACTAGGTACCACATTAATAATTTTCGACGCGTAAACGTAGTTACTGCGAACCACTTTTGAATAATATTTGAAATTTATGCATAGTTATTATTTTATATTATAAGCTAAGAGGATGTCGGGCAACGGAAGGTCAGGTCACGGCGGTCACGTGTAACGGCGTACCAGGGTGGGGTTGTGCGATCAAAATTCTATCATAGTATGGTCCCTCGGGTTTATGCGGGTAATATACTATAGTTGGGTCCCGGGTTCCCGCAGGTAATACTATAGTCGAATAATATCATAATATTAATAATAATTATAATAGTTTGGAAATTTAGAAAAACCAAACACAACATTCAACCTAATATCCACTAGTTTATAGAAATTTTAAAAGCACCTAATAAAACATTTACATTAAATTGAGAAAACCAGGAAAAAATCGAGGAGATTGTATTTTACGCAAAAAGACAAATGTTTGTATAAATGATAAAATTACTGAAAAAATAGATTCTAAGTCTGTAAAAATACGAAGAAAACTGTTTTTAATTGTTCTTAAACGTTCAGACCCAACTAGTATATTATCGGCTGCATACGAATTCGAATCCAAGTGATTTGATAAATAGTACACTTGTCCGGTCCCAGTGAGTTTCGGGTAATATACTAGTTGGGCCCCAATGAATTTGGTGTACAGCACTATTTGGGTCCCGGCTTTCGGAAGGTTATGTACTAGTTGGGTCTCCACGTTTACAAGCAGTTCAATTTTCCTTCTCGTTTTTACAAACTTAGGACTGTCAGTGATTTATAGTTTAATATAAAAATGTTTTGTTTTGCCAGATTAATTAATATTTCTGAAAACATTCAGAAGGTGACTTTCGGTCGTCATTTTTTAATTTTCATGAAATTAATATTTAAAGTTATTTATTATAAAACGGAAAGATTGAATGTCTTATTGTTTATTAGATTCTAAGTGAAGCGATGGAGTTCATTTTTCGATTTATCTTGTGGTTATTTTTTAAAAAATAAAAAAAAAATAGTAATTTTTGTTATTTCCGGTTTACCATATATTAACTAGAGAACAATTAAGAATAATAATACTCTGCTCAAAATTGTTTTTCGGCAGATATAAACTAAATTATTTTTAATAACATCCTTCCTTCTAACTTCCTATCTAAAACAGTGGAACACCTATCAGCCTGACGGGTGTCAGTAATATCATAATCAGACCAACAAATAAAACACAGTTTTTATTTGAAAAGTTAAACTTGCATCAAAAGTAATAATATCAATGGCAAAACCAATATTTTTCATTGATTTTCGTTCAACATATTTCATTACTTATTATAAAAAGCAAACCACAGGGCGTAATTTAAGGAAGAGACGCGATTTTTCAAGTATACGTGCACATGGTACAAGAAT
The DNA here is from genome assembly GCA_902439185.1 of Cinara cedri. Classification (NCBI taxonomy): domain Eukaryota; kingdom Metazoa; phylum Arthropoda; class Insecta; order Hemiptera; family Aphididae; genus Cinara; species Cinara cedri. Next base: position 664,865 of record CABPRJ010002369.1, read on the forward strand.
AATGATTTTCGGAAACGTTTTTGACTTTTGCCAACGCGTATATCCGGTCGTTATATTTTCATATTATATATACATAAAAAAAAAAAAAAAAAAATTATAAATTATAAAAACAATAATCGTCAATATCCGTCTGGAAACGATGCGCGATGATGCGCCTCCGCTTTTCGTTTTTGTCCACTATATAAGGTGTCACTTATATTATTTTGAAACGATAGTCGGTTGCGATAAAATTATAGTATTTTTGTCGTCGTTCACGTAGACGAAAATCGGGGGTTCTTACACTAAGTCGTATTACATACAGGTACGTTCTCGAGTACGGACGGACGCGTTTTCGTTGCCGCCGTACCTTCCTAGTATAGTAGTAGTTTTTTTTTTTACAATAATATTTTTATTTTCGTGGTTTTTTTTTTTTTTATTGTGCGCACGAAAAAAAAAGTTTCAATAATGATCGGGTAAAAAAAATAAACTTCCTATAAGTACACACGCTATATATTTGTTTGGTTTTTTTTTTTTTTTTTATTACGGGCAATTGATTCCATACATTATACTATGTTGATGTACGGGTATAACCGACGATACGTTAGCCGCAAATCCCACGAAACTATACGTTTATACGTATTACATTACCATGTACGATTTATACTCTTGTAGGTATTGATCTTTGTGTCCGCACATAATATTATAATAACATGACATTATACGTTTCGTCTTGTTGTTTACTATGTACAGGGTGGTTTTTTTTAAAAAAACATGTGACGGATACATATTAAATGGATACGAAATTCCCTGTTTTTCTCCTCCAGTCTGAACGTACAAATGCAACATTGTTATAACTAATAAACGGCATATTATTGTCCGGTACAAGTGTTATTGCGGTTAATGATAGCATTTTTTAGACAGGTTCTTTTTTTTCTTTTATAACCCGCGGTGGAAACAGAGGGAGAGGAGTGTGTGTACCTTTGAAAATAGTGTTAAAATAAATACTTACGATAAACGATTCTACTCGAAGATTGTTGAAAATAAAACCGCCATAAATCGAATTTATATGACGTTATTCTAAAATCTTTCGAGAAAAATCGCTCGATCGTGATAAAAAAAAAAAAAAAACAAAAAATCACCCTGTATGCTTGTATCGTAGGTATTCTACTACGTACGCAGTTATACGTACGATTTTTTTTCCGCCGATTTATTCAATCTCTGTAACAGCCTGTATGTATAGCCTATAAGTGATATGCGGTCGTGTACGTCGCGCATAATCAAACAATATTATTGTTCGTACCACCTATGCGGAAATCAAACAATGCGTCCGGCGCAAATAATATGGTTGTGCATTATATATAATTTGCGATTTAGCTCCCTGCCCAAACTACGGTACCGTGCGTGCAACAGCGCCCGGGAAGATTGTTCGGTTTGTTTATTATTTTTTTTTTTTCCGTGTATAATTCACGACCGGAAGCTTGCGGTTCACCGTGCGCGTATTTTTTAGTATACGATTATAATATATTTACTTACCTATATACTCGCGGAAATACGTCTTTAATCCCGGGACGAGTGTGTGAAATCGCGTGTATATTATTATAATCGTATAGCAGCAATGGTAATGTTCTACGGAAATTTTAACTTTTTTTACCGTTTTGTATTTTATTTTTTTTTTTTATTTTTTTTGTCTACTGGGAAACAATACGCGTACGTATAAATACATTATGCCTAACATACTGCGCTCATTTCGGAAAGCCGGATAAACACGTTATATGTACGTATAGATAGGTAAATCGTAGGTAAAACGAGTAAATCATATTTAAACAACTGCAGTGGCGTGTAGGTTTAACTGAAATACGCTATCGTTTTTAGTTCGCACGACCGTACTCAGTTAAAGTTTTATGATTTCCACTCCTGCTTCTTCTACAGCATGTATTTCTGGGTCGTTTGAATTTTTCAAACATTATTTTATTCTGGGCATGATGCGTTTATGTAGGGATTCGGACGCTATTCCCGGAGATAACGAATATCCGATCAGCTGTACTGCAGTGACCGGCCGGACGCGAGGTTTTCAAATTCCCCCCTTCCGATACTTTATCCAAACCCGTCGTGGTTTTACATTCGACTAGATTAGATTAGATTTTAAATTTACCCTCGGAAAATTAACTTCTCGGAACACTATTCGGTTTGGACAGACAGGTTAGATATTAGGTTTGGATTTTGTTATAGGCTCTCACAATCGTATCTTTTTTATAGTCTTTCGCGAAAAGTGCATATCGGCACTATTATTTAGAAACAGCTAAAATGCGTATTTTAATTTTTAATACTTTTCATATTATCACGTTCATTTTTTACAATTTATTTTCAAATCTTTCATTTTCGAGACACGCGAAATGTTTCGAAATAAAAAACAAGAGTATTTGACTGGATGCTACAACTGTTGTAATAAGTTATTAGAATTAATACGGTCGTATAATTATTTGGTACGGAACTCTGGGCATTATGTTCGATTGTTAGAAGGTCACAACACCGCCGATATTTGATGCAAGTCTTTTGATCAGAGGATTTTTACGGTTTTGATGGTCCGTGTGGATTTGTGGGTGACACACGTTTTAACCGTATAAGTCCGATAAATTTTGAAAATCCCAGTGTGTTGTAGAAAATGGTCGTTCGCTGCACTCGGCTACGCATAATGTGTATTGGGACGCACGCGGGAGAAATTCGTTAGGTTTTTACAACGTTAATCGCGTAATAATATTATTCTGGAATTTGCAAGTATTTTGTCGTTTTGATAACGCGTATAATATATGATGCGACTGTAATGTTCTCCGCTACGCGCAGACATAACAAATTATTATATTATTTGTGTCCGCAGTAGGCCAATGACCATATACCGAAACTCGCGGTCTCCGTCCTCGTTGTCCGCATGCGGTGAACTCTGACCGTACACGCGTTGGGCGAAAAAAAAAAAAAATTAAATAAAAACCGCCCAGACTTTTTAAATTCTCATTGTTCGATGACCTAAATCTATAACATTCTCGTTTGGATCATTTCGGTTTGACGCGTATACCGGCCGCTGTAAATGGAGACTATCGAAATATTATAACGCGTTATTAATATTTAAATTCTGTTCCGCGGAACGGACCGCGCTAGGAATTGATGCAGCTCAATCGATATTATCTATCGGTTTTGCAATCGCACGTCTTGCGAACAATTCTGGCGGGTGTACTTTAACGTCCGTTTTGAACGGCGTACACATTATATTATTATAATAATATGTTTTCGTCGTCTCGTAGTATTTTAGAAAACAATTCGTTATAACAATTATTATCATTGGTCACGACGTCACGACTGAAATTATCACAGAAACTCAAACGCGTATCTAGGGAGGTTGTTCCGGTTGTTTAAACACCGCCCCCCCCTCCCCCCTCTAGTCCGCATTCGGGCCAAAAATATATTAAATAAGTAGATACTAAATGTTTCGAGTTATTATACAAAATATTTAATATTATGATCGTATTGTAAATTATAAATGGAATTTTATGACTCCCCGTACGATGATGTTTTACAATTATTCCCTACAATTTGTATTTGAATGTACAATTTAAAAAATACCTCGGGTAGGTAACTCGAACTTAAATTCTGTCGGAAAATCTTTTAGTGAATCTTATTTGGTATCCATAATGATTAATTAAAATTCCCATCCATTCAACCTGTTCTCGTCACAATGTGTAGTCAATTTACTGAATCGAAATCGCATTGATTCAAAAATTGAAAAAACTATCACTCGTCTCGTACAAGAAAAACTTGACGGATAATATGTCAAAAAAAAAGAGAAGAGCTTTTTTTTTAGGGGGACGTGATATTCTCATTTATTGAACAATGAGCGATATAGACAAATTACGGAACTCGGAATTAAAATCGAAGCGTTTAAGTTATTTGAGAGTTCAAACTCGGGTAAGAAAATTTAAAGATGAGAATATTTCGTGAGCGCGGTTACATGTTTTTTGTTTTAAAATATTTCCAAATAAAAAAAAAATTACAACTATAATAAAAAAAGCAAAACCTAACTATTCTTCTCATTAAATGTTGTTATCTGATGTCCTGATGATGTGCTTCAACACTATACGATTTCGATCTAAACCTAATTTTAAGTAACATAATTTTGCTGCACGTGGTCCGTTAGTTGGACTGCCGAGACAGTAAATCAGTAAATGCGGGTATCGTCATAACGTTCTCTTAATGAGGGACCAGGCATTTTATTCGAGACGAAAACCGAAATCAAATTCGGCCGAGACGGAATCACCGGACTTCTAGTTAAAACCTGTGTTTTTTTTTTTTCCCTAGATAAGTAGATATTTTTTTTGCATTTTCATTCAAAATCGCCTCCGGAATATGCCATCACGCGCGTTTATAATTTAGTTATGGTCGTCCACTCACGTACAACTATAATGAGACGGTTCAAGTTGTCTAATAGGTTTATACTGCTGCGCTATGTACGTATATATATATCTATTTGCATACATAATTTTATTGTGTAAAGAGCAGACGTGTCCGCACGAGCAAACAAAATTTGCAGACGGTTTATTTATACAAAACCAAAGACAAATAATTATTATTTACACGGTTTTTTTTAGTTTTTTTTATACTTTTTTTTATGTAATCTTAATATTTATTTATTTATATAATCTTACATGAATTATTTGTAAGCGGTCCATCATTATATTTGTCATCGTCGCCTGTTTTTTTTTTCTCTCGATTGGGCTCCACTGGCTCCGGGTCACAGTCGGTCGAATTCTTGCGGTAGCGGTATTTTTGTCGTGGCGAGATTCCGAATTTATAAGAAGAGTTGTTTTTGTTTTTTTTTTTTTTAATTACTCTGAGATTACCGTTGCACCAGAGTCGCGCGCAGTGTCCGCGGCAAGTTTTCGAGAAAATAAATGTTAAAAAACTGGCCTCGTGAGAAAATTAGGCTTTTTGAGAACGGGTCTTCTTTATATTTTTATAATTTAGTCAATTATAACAGATTATAACAAATTTACCCATCGCCTGAACCGGATACTGCCGCCGCCGCCGCGGAACATGGTTCGGATTTTACAACGGAAATAATAAACGTTAACGTTAATTTTTTCGATTAAACGGTTCATTTCCATAAGTTTATATAATAATTATTTATGTATCCCTCGGTGTATTATTATAATAATTTATAAGCGTAGAAAAAAAAAAAAGTACAAGATATAATTCAATCAAATAGCTGAATTACCCGGCATTTCCCGTGCTCAATCCTTCCAAAGACAAAAATCCTAATGGTAAACTACACTTAAGCTTTATATACCACACGTGCTTTGGACGTTGCAATTTTAAATACGCAGACGACAGATACTTGCTATTTAATAAAAAAAATCAGTCCTGTTGATAGTTATTAAATGTTCGTAAGACAGAGGGTACATTTGGGGCTAACCTACCACGAGATTGGCATGAAGATTTATTTTTGATATACCACTCTCCTTGAAAAATTTTCAATTTCGCCACTGCCAAGGTAACTCATCATAAGTCATAGTTTTGCAAGCATTTCTCTCTCGTCAATATATTTATACTGTATTACTTGCGTAATTTTTTATTCTGCATTATTTAACTCGAAGCTTCGCCATAAAAATCGAAAATCACATAAAAATGAAAACCAGTAAGAAAGAATACTCCAGTTATACGCTAAGTATTTTTTATTGGTAGAATATTATATAATATAAATTGTTATTTTTTCTTAAGAAATTAAAACTTGACTGTATATTTGAGGATATTGAACTCGGACGGCGAAATAAGTTTCCACGGTTGAACTACAATTAATACCTGTATTGACTATCGTCTTTGATTCTATAGTTTGTCTAAAACGAATGCAAATATACTGTGATATTTTCAAATTGTTTTTTATTCAGTTTTTTTTTTTACGCTTGATTACATTTATTTTAAAATTATAATTTAAACGAATGACTCATCTTCTGTATATATTTCTAAAATATACCAAACACAATCGAGAATAATAATGATAAAATATCATGTTTACAATAACGTAGGAGCAGGGAGGCAGCGTGGAACTTGCCCTTCCATTCAAAACATAGTGTAACAAACATATTTTAACCTCCCCAATAATATATATACAACTTTATGAACAACAAAACCAAATATTTAAAATCAATTTTCATTGTTTATTAAAAAAAAAATATTTATTATGGTTCGATACATTTTTCATTTCGAGCACTAGTGGAATGGTAAAAAAAAAAAATAACACAGATAAAGAAGGTGATCCCTTCCCTTACACGCATATTTGATATATCGTACCATCTTCAAAACCTATTGTAAAAGCCTTTCGGGTTATTCGTTTTATCTTATAGCAACAAATGTTTGATATATTACAACCCACATTGAACTGCCTTTAAACACCTTTGAATACTTTTAAACTGCAGAAATAGGCGAAAACATTATACAATATACTTACTTATAAAAATGACGATACAATATTGTACTTCGATTGCATTCGTGAAATTATTTTTTACTAGAGTTACTAATATATTGTAAAGTTAAAGCATTTCCATAAAAAAAAATTAGGTAATAATTGTCGACGAAAATAAAAATTACAATTTTGCCGTTAAACAAACATGATCGTCAACGCGTGCACTCGTCTACGAAAATAACTGTTCAATAATAATCGATTTAATTTATATCATGTCGTGTCAATGTCGTTAAAAAATATCTTTATTGTAAGAATCATGTTAAACTAATAATATTATGACGATGACTATGATGGATTCGAGAAGAATATTTTTTTAGTTTGATAAAATATAATATTCAAGGCTGGGCAGATTATTAAATAATATTGACTGGGTTAATTCAAGTCGAACAAAAAATATGAATGAGTTAACACATTAGGAGTTAATTATTTTATCAATTAATTAAGTTGAGCTAAACGTAAGTTTGAAAATGTAATTAACTTATTAAACTATAGTTAGTTTAATAAATTATGTTATGTTATTTTTTGGTTTACCGAACTTCGCTTTGAAACGGTTTTTTGTTAACAACTATTGTTGCGTACAGTTATAAATTAAATATCCTTGTGTATCCTACGTTCCTAACTTCCCCCCTACAACAGTATCAAATCTTTTTGTTTGGTTTTTTTTTTTCGTGAAATTGTTATTGACGTCATAGTATATACCTATAGTGAAAATGTTTAAATCAAGAATTTGTAATTTTTTAGATTCTGACTGGAGCGAAGAACCTAATGGTTTTGCAAAGATGTTTATTATTATTATTTTTTTTTTCTGTGGACAACATTTTTTACCAGAGAACTTACTCCGATTTTTATGTGTAGCAACTTTTTTGAAAGGAAATCGGTGTGGGGGGGTACCTTTAAAGAAGTTATTTTTCCATTTTCCCCGGAGTTTTCTGAACAAATGAGAAAAACTGGAAAAATTGTACGACATTAAAAAAATATTATTATAGAAAATATATATAGCCTATTTAATTATTTTACTATAATATGGCATATATAGTGTTGACAAATCATCACTGTCAACTGAACTCCGCTCAGAATCGTTTTTTCGTAAGCAATGTTTTATATCGTCGCTTACTGGTATACATTAGATTACCTATAATAGTGGCTACACCCGTCTCCGTTATTGTAAGATGTCTTTTTTTTTTTTTGAAAATAAGAACTATTAACATACCTGTCGTAGAAGACGACAAATGTGATTTCGACAAGTCGACTGCCGGAGTAAAATATTGTAAAACAGGATGAAGTGTCCTAAACAGGCTGACCACAAATAACGGCGAAGGAGAAAATGAGGAACAATTGTCAATGTCAAATACGTAATATGAGATTGTTCCAGGAATATCAAATTATAAAATACAGGCATTTAGTTTAAAATTTACATTTAGAACCCCAGACAAATTATTGAACAAAAGAGTAAAATTAATATTATTATTAATTCAGTTATACTTGTTCAAATGGTATAGTATATTAGATTGTAAATTTAATGTTGTCTTTTAAAACTAAAGCAAAATTAAAATTGACTTAACGCGATGGTAATTCAAAATGTACTCGTTGTTGTAATGAAAAACAGTTAAGTTTACAAAACATCGGCGATTGATAGTTAAAATTAACTTTAATTCCCAGCATTGAATTACCTATACAATATGCATTATATTATTGTGATCCCACATTCTCAATTTACACGCGGAAACGAGGAAACGGGTACACGCGGACGGCCGCGAGGACAAATATAAAAATCGTTTTATATATAGGTACGTAAATATTGTTTATTATTGTTATTATTGCACGGGTGATATTATTATTATCCTCTCTGAAAAGAGTTTAAGATTAACAGTTGGATATATCGTTGTTTTTTTTTTTTCTATTCGGCCAAACGCGGACGCCGTGAAATGGCTTCGAAATGTAGCACACGAGAGACGATTGACGGGCGCGATGTGAGCTATATTAAATAGAAAGTTATAGGTGAGTATAGTTATAGTTATAGTTTAAGTATACGTATATTATACGAACGATATTTGATTTTTGGCGACTAATCGGCGATTAAAAATTTACACCGTTCTCGACACAAGAATATAATTTAGTTTGTAAGGAAATAAAAAAAAAAAAAAAAAAAATAAAACGCCTCACAAATTATATTGTATAGACATATTGTACGATTTGTACGACAAACATAATAGATAACGTTTTACAGATGAGCTCTCGCCATCGGTGGCGACGTGAATTTTTTTTTATCCCACGGAGCAGTTTCAGTTAAATTGCAAAATATCTCGTACAACCGTAGAATCAAGCATTTTAACTTACACTATAGTCTGTAGACGCTTCACACATATGAAGCGGCTGGTTCATAACCAAATTAGGTAGGTGGGTGGTTAGGCACTTGATCGTTAACAAAAATGTGAAGTATCTACAGGACATCTAGTAGCCTCATAGCTTTTGGACACTCTTTTGTTTGTATCTGTTTGGGTCGTATAAAGCATTTTGTAATTTAACTGAAATAGCTTCATAAGTTAAAAATACTTCACACTGTCATTGAAACAGCTGCTTTGAAAGATACCCATTTATGCTACGTTACAAAGCTTTATTCTATTAATGTTTTTAAATTACGATGCGAATAATTTGGGGCTTTTTTAATAATTTATTAATCAAAAAATGATTTTCCAAGAAAAACCACGCTTCAGAATCTAAAAATTATTATATTATTATATTTAATATTGATATAATATAATATTTAAAGTTGCTTATTACATGTGTACACGTGAAATAAAAAATTTCGTGCTGCAGACCGTGTAGTTCAAAATTCCCGTAATTCATGAACACCTGCACATGAAATGATAAATACACGTGAATTTTAATTTTGAAATAATAAAAAAAATAAATAATTAATTGATTATATGATAAAAGAAAAATAAAACTTGAAAAGTGCGGTGTTTCTATTGGCAGTGGTAGCGCGAACTTATATTACGAAACACCCACCCATCCGTTTATTGACAAAAGACTTCACTCCTCCCCATTTTGTATACTATAAAAATATTATATAGTTAACAATATATTATTTAATTACAGTTAAATAAATCGTCTTTTTGCTAAAGCAACTACTTTAAGTAAATACTTCGTACTTATGGTACCAGTTATAGGCCCTTGGCACGGACACACGGGTGCGATAAAACACGCGTTCCATTGCGATCTATATGAATAGTCTAAATTAATATTCGTGCAAACGTTTTGAATTGATAAACCATCCATGTAGAGATGATGTGAATCGAAATATTTAAAAAAAAAAAATTACATTTAGAACCGTGTAATGAAGAGAATATTATATTATTTGTTGCTGTTCTCGTCATTTTGTATTCGACATTGATGGATTGGACATCGCGTCCTAATTCGAGCGATTGGTACGATTTGAAATGCTTAATAGTTAGTACACACAGGTATATAATAATATCTTATAATATCTGCAATTGCAAAGAAACGGCCCCCGTATTGTGATAAAAACCGTTGGTGGTCAATATTTTCGGTGCCTATCTTGAAATAAAGCCAAAATTCGTTTAATTTAACAATGATACCTATTTTTAACCTGTTTACACTCCACTCTAATTCACCGTGCACTTAAATTGTATTATTATTATTATTATTTGATGTTTGTTTGGCTAGAATGCCTTCGTGACACACATATATTTCTAATATATACACATATATAAAATAATGTGCATACCTATACAGTTTCTTTTGAAGTTGAAATGTATACACACGTTACGTCGAATTTGACTCATACTTACTTAAATAATAGGTTATAATAATATTACTAACAAAATGTATAATATTTTATTCAAAAACAAAATAATATAAAAGCCTTATTCCTGTGAAAAGAGTTAAATAGAAAAAAAAAAAGTAATTTTAAATACCATCGTCATACGCATTCCACGTAGTCGTAGTATAATACATAATATATTATTGTACATCGTGACTAGTATTGAATTCGATCGAGGATTCAAATTGAAAGGACTGGGGGAAATAATACAAGAATAGTGGCAATTGATTTGGTTTTCCGTTATCTCGAGCATTGATATGTAATAAATCGACTTTGGGCAAAACAAGAATAGTGCAGTGAAAACTTTGTTCTTCATCCTGGCCTTTCTCCTTGGCTTCACGAATCACCAAAAGTCTTAAAAGTCTTGGCCACAACCGACCCCACATTCTATTTTCTACTAATTTGAACGGTTTACTCCCAATTATTTCACACCTAGCACACATAAATCTTGATTAATCCCGTTATAAACCTATCGCTTCCTTGATCTTCTCTTCTCAAGACCGTTAGAATAGTGATCATGATTACTCCTTTGTATTTATAACCGTCTATATAATACTAAATTAATCAAAAATTAATTTAAAAAAACTTCTTTTTTACCTCCTTAGGGGCTGAATTTTCAAAAATCCTTTCTTAGCGGGTACCTACATCATAATAGCTGTCTGTATGCTAAATTTCAGTCGGTACCCGTCAAGTAGTTGGGCTAGGTGATGCTGAATCGGTCAGGACAAGTTATTTTATATATATATAGATGAACAAACATCCACGGTGCAAAGTATGTCGGGGGTTTTTATTCATACATATTTTATAGTAACGATGTGTATTATAAAATTATAAATTGAATTTAAAAGTCACTCTAGTCCGCGGGATATCTTGTGCAGTAGAACAAGTTCGGTGAGAACCTAATATAGTATATTTTGTCTTTTCGCGTATTCTCGTGTGACGCATATAGTTTCGTATTTAAATGTCAGTAAATATCAATTTATTCGACAAACCAAAGAAAAATCTAGAACAGAAAGTATAATTGTATACCTGGTGATTCATTTAAGTGGGTACACTCATTATCTCGGAAAGTGTTAACTTTTTTCAGAATTTGTTTTCTAGAACATTTAAGAAACAAGCAGCTCTATACAATTGTATGTTTATGTTATTTTTTCTCATCCTTATTTTTGGGGGTAAAACCATCACAACTTACTTTTGATTTTCAAATGGCCACCTATATTAAAAAGTCCAGAAATAGATGGGAGAACTAGTTAAAATAAATTTTAGTGTTGACAATCTTGATTTCTGTAAATTCGTTGACGAGATAATCCACTTTTAAGTTTGGGTTGGAGGAGAGTGGTGGTGCATTATGAACACGCCGAGCGCTGTACCGCCATACAAATGATACTTCACTATTCTCCTTTCACCCTAACTTAAAAATGGAATATCTCGTCAGCGGATTGACGGAAATCATATGTGAAAAACAGATAAATAATCCGACTAGGAAGGTACTTTAGAGAGGTAATTATTTGAATTACCCAGGAGGTTTTTTTTTATTAAATTTTAAAAACCGAAAAAAAAAAACGTAGGAAAAACAGTAAAGAAACGTAGGTATTAGTTAAAAAATATTACGGCGGTTTTTTTTTCCTGTGAACAACTTTTCTACCAACAACTTTGCTCGGATTTAAAACGATAGTATTTTTTCGGAAAGGAAATCTGAATGGAAAGGTACTTTAAGGAGGTCATTTTTCAATTTTCCCAAAAGTTTTCCCAGCAAATGTGAAAAACCAGAGGAGAACATTGGAAAACCGAGAAAAACATAGGAATAACGGAAAAATCGGTACAATATCAAACAAATGTTATTAAAAAAAATGTATAATGGTTGTTTAATTATTTTACCACAAGATGACATAATTTATATTGTTAATAAAACAACACTATCAACCGAACTCTGCTCAAAATAGTTTTTTCGTTAGGAACGGTCCATCGTTGATTAGAGATATACATTAAATTTTCCCTCTTCTACCTTCCCAACTTCTCACCTACAACAGTGGCCCATCTACGTGTGAAGTTGCCGGGTTTTGAATTTGAATCAAACGCCTATACGGCAATGTACAGAGGTTATTGTAAATAGCTGGCGTACAACATTGGTGAAAAGTGACTAAGAAATATAACAATAATACGGTTAGATTAAAAATCCGGTATATGATGAAATAGTTTGTACATCACGATCTCGATTATACTGAAAACTTATACTCGTAATAATAGGCCGTAGTTAATTCAAACGCAAAAATATATTCAAAGTGTATACAGCGTGTGTAGTTTGTATCAACATTTTTGAAATGCATTTGTAATTAATTAGAATTAAATAATCTATAAATTGTTTACAACCATAACCGTTAATATCACATGTATTACTTATTATATTTTTATAGTAGTATATACATATTTAATTATTCAATTCAATCGCTCAATTTATATCTGTACGGGCGTTTAAAATTTAATAAATAAATTAATTAATTAATTGTCACCAAAATAAAATTATGGCATTTGCACCATCTCGGGTGGTAAAAAAAATAAATATGAATTGCAAATTGCACCAAAATTCAATTCTTTCGATTGTAGATTCTAAGACATTAATGTACGAGACGCTAATAACAGAACATTCCATTTTAGATTCTGAACGGTTGTTTCGCTAACTTATTCATACCGTTATAATATACTGCCTACGTCAGTATTGCCCTCAAAGCTATATGATTACAATAGCTTATGAAAAATATGTATAAATTCGAAAGTCAAATTCGTGGATAATTATTATTATGATGCATACTATACGAACACTATTCTCGGTTATTTGCGGTGGAACCACGTATTATATCTGTATTTTGGTGTAAATTACAAAACTGCCGAATAATATGCTGTTTTAAGGGAGTTTGAGTTATTTTTCCGAAAGTTTTCTCATGTCACGAATTGTTTTATAGGGTATTTTACCTTTACAAAAGCGTATATTTACATTTTACATTCTGTCGTTCTGAGCGGAGCGAGGAATGTATCGGTTTTACAACGATGTTCATTTTTTTTTTTCTGTGGACAACTTTTCTACCAGCAATTTTGCTTCGATTTACAATGAAAGGAAATCTGACTGAGGAGGTACTTTAGGGAAGTCATCCCTAGCTGTTTTCATAACAAATGTGAAAAATCGAGAAAAGAATTTAGGAAAAATGGGAAAATAGGTACAATACTGAACAAATATTATCAAAGAAAATATATAATGCATATGCAATTATTTTACCATAATATCTGCGCAATACATATTCTCAACGGTATATAGGTATGTCATGACATATATATTGTTGGCAAAGCAACACTATTGACCGAACTCCGCTCAGAATCGTTTTCCGTTAGCAATGGTTAATCGTTGCTCACGGGTGTACATTGAATTTCCCCTCTATAACTTCCCAGCTTCTCGCGTGAAACAGTGGCTTACCCACGTTCGAAGTATGTCCGTCTTTTTGTCATTGACGTTTGTGTTCGTATTATCGATTCGCTATACTACAATTGAAATATCTTCTCTCAGTTGAATAATTACGCATATCCGTTTTAAATCACTGTTGAATATCATAATACGATACTGTTCGCATACCGGAAACTATTGATATCGGCTTGTGACGGCTATATACGCAACAGTGTACGCGAACGATATTAATTATAGTGTTCGTTATAATATAAACGCAGATTTAATGATAATTGATTTAATGCACATTTCGCTCGTAACAATCGATCGCTAAATGTAAGCGTTGGCACGTGTAGAGACTGCAGAGACGACGAAATAACCAATCGATACGTCTATTGTCCATTATACGAGAATTCAGAACATGGAATTATAGACTTGACGATGATTATTTCCCACTCCCCCGTCTACACATATTGGATTTTGTCCTCACACGGCGTACGAAAAATCCGCGAAAGATCAGTTGGCGGGAATGTCTCCCGTATAGATCAACGGGACACCTCATAATAAATACGTCCTCTCGTTCTATTTTTCACCTTTTTTTTTTTTTTTTTATACTTTTTTAATACAATAATAATAATAATGCAGCAATAATAATGATAATAATAATAAAAAAAAAAAAAAAAAAAAAACGATGTCTCTTTCAAAACGTTTTCTTGCCCGATGGCGTACCACCAATTACCATTTTTTATGTGTATTTTTTTTTTTAATAGTTATATATAATATGTTTAGCGTGGAACGAAATAAAATAACTTCAGTGCATTCCGTGTCGTCGGATCATTTCAATTTTTACTGACGGTATATATTAATAATGATAATTCCGAAACGTGATATTAGTTTAAATTAAAATGAAAATATTTTTCGATTTTTTTTTTTTTTCCAAGACATCTTACTTTTATAAAATTAACTACCTATTTATTTGGGTTAAAACACTTATAATTTTACTTTCAACTGCATTTACTCATGCGATGTTTTCCTTTTTTATGTATACTTAATTTCAACTAGTCTAAATATATTAGATCAAATGTGTTTGATATTGTCAAACGTGAGGGATTTCCATCCTCCTCCCGATTATCAACTAAATCATAGACTGACAATTTGGCATTTGTAGAGCGTTTTGTATACAAATCAAAAAAATATACTGCAATGTGTACACATTATAAAAATATGAAAATTTTGTGAGTAACAATTTTGCACACCCATGGTGCAAAGTATGTTTGTTTTTTTATTTTTTGTAATTTACATTATTGAATTTCATGACCATGAAAATAGAATTTTATAAACCGTGATAAACGTTTACTTAAATTTGTATGAAATTGTAATAGTTTCATTAATTTTATGAAAAAAAAAAAGAGAAACCAGCTTGATACACCTATTTTAGATTCTGAGTGAAGCGAGACATGTTTTAGTTTTACAATGATGTTTAATTTTTTTTATCTGTAAACAATTTTTCTATCAAAAATCTTACCCGGATTTTCAAGGGTAGTACATTTTCTGATAGGATTTTCTGATAGGATTTTCTGGGTGGTACTTAGAGGAACTCATTAATTTTTGTTTTTCCAAATGGTTTTTATAATAATCGAGAAAAACCGTAATTTTTATTCGGTAGGTGCTCTGTGGATAAAATTGTTAGAATAAACAGAAATGCTTAAAATTTTGATCGAAGGTTCATGATAAGTAGCACTTTGTGGTCAAAAAAAAAAAAAAATTAATGCAATGCAGAATTTTTTTTAATCAGAATTTTAATATCAAATATTAACGTGAATACTACTGCTTTCCAAAACATGTATGTCCGTCTTTTTATTTATTAGTTATCCAAACGTAAACAGTTAACAAAATATACTATGAAAACATGATATAAAAATGAAATAATGTTTTCTTGTTTGTGAATTCCGGATGAAAAACTAATATAATGTTTAGGTTGCAATGGTTTTTCTTATTTCCACTATGTAATTTTTTGTCGAACATCTTTGTTTATAATATCGACGTCCAAAAAGTATGTAAATTTGAGCCTCCGTTGTACTTTTTTCTATTGTTATTGTAGAGTAAAACATATTTTCATCGATACGGTTATTCTGTATTTCGTTAAATATAATATTAATAACGCGTGGCTAGTCAGTAAACTAGAATAAAAACTCGCATGTTAATATGAATTGTTACACAAATATATACAAAATATATGTATTATTGTCATATGATTTATACATACATGTTCAGCCAATTTTCGAACATGTGAAATGTGAAATGGAATGTTCAAGCGGGTCGGTCATGAAGGAACTCTGAAATGAATTAAAGATAAGAGAGTGAATCCATTACCTCAGACCATATAAGAAATTTTCGTTTGCATTAAGTTGACGTTACGCCAGTGAAAGAAGATTAAGCTTGGCGACAGATTTGTCAGCATGTTCCACACGGGGTATCTTCAAATAAAACCCGGCGAATTTAAAAATGTACGTTGGACCCTATCTAAATGATTTGAATACCCAGAGTTATATGTAGAGAACGGATTTATATGCACTTAAAATCCACAAAAAAAGCCGAAAAAGCCCTAAAACACCACTTTAAAATATTTAAAAAGCAATAGTGGTAGAGGGGTTTTAAAAGTACTTTTTTTAATGGCTGTCGTTTATTAAAAATAATTTTTTAACTCTACACAAATGATTAACACAAAATACTTACCTACTTACTTACTTATTTATTAAAATAAATTTGTACGTGTTATAAAAAAAATAAAAAAAAAATAATACTTTGTGGTAGTCATTTTTCAGTGCGTTACAGGATTTTATTTGATAGGGTTAGAACCGTTAGAGGGGTGGACTTTAAAACCACTTTACCACTTTTGCTTTTTAAAATATCTTTAAGTGCTTTGTTTACGATTTTAAGAGCTTTTTTGTGGATTTAAAATGCATATAAATCCGGTCGTTAGCTGTTCCTTAGTTGCGTCCCAGATAATGAATCCATATTCCAAGATTGGACGTACCGCGTGTACGACATAACGCATAATATTATTAGTTGTACTCGTATTTTATTGTATTATAAAACCTAGTTTCTTAACCGCCTAAATAATTTCGCTGGTTACTGAAAACTATATTATACAGTTATGATCCAGTTAAATTTGAACTGACCGTTTATACCATTATTATTTTTTTTTTTCTAGATTCTTACTGAAGATGAGAATGTAATGGCTTTATAATGTCGACATTTTTTTTGTGCTTGTCTGTGTAATCACGTTTAATGATAGTAATCTGTAATCTGAAACTTTATCAGTTTGACGTAGAAATCTAGATGGTATCATCTACTTAATTTGAAACGTTTTTTTTTTCTGTTATTTGGTACAAACGTTTACCACGCACGAGAGGGAGCCCGCAACTTTTCATTCGCAAAATACCTATGCCTACATATATTTATGATGAACGACAAACGTATTGAATATTTTAATAGACCATAGAAAATATCACGATATCAGTCGACATATTTTTTTTTTTTACCAATATTTACTTTTTATAGTTTATAGTTTAAAGTACCTAATTATACATTTATACCTACTTTACGAAATGTGTTTTATAAATATTAGTTATAAGCAACGTTTTGATTTCAATTTTTTTACCAATTTTTAATGGCGAAACGCTGTTGGAATTCAATAAATTACGTGACATTCCGTCTGTTCTTTGTTTAACACGATTTTCCTTACCTATAGTTTATAATCCGACGAACCGCCACATTGATATGCTCCATAAGCAAACCTTATCAATTCGATCGTATTAAACTCGGCCATGTTATTATTTGCTAGTCGTCCGTTGGATGCATCGATACATTGAAAGGCAAACGGATTGGCTGCGATCAGTTTAATGAGAAACACGAGTAATGCCAGAAAAAACGTTGTTTACGTCTAATAGTAGCTAATGTATTTAATATAAAAAAAAAAATACAAATTTAAATTTAAAACAAAACGCCGAAAGCGCTAAAAACAATTACAACACGTGTTAGTTATGTAAAAATTATTATTTTTTAAGCAAACGATTGTCGAATTATAAGCAAACAGTTCTTGTACTATGCACAGTCGTTATCGTAATTCATTTGGAATTATTTTTAGCCGTGAATTTATTGTATTATATTCTTCGCGATTTTAATTTATCATTCTTTGTTTCTGATACATGCCGCAAACGTTTGTTATAGTGTAAATATTTAAACGAACGTCCGTTTGATATAATAAGGACGAATCTCGAACATTCAATAATAATCATATATCGATGACAAGACAACCACAGCATTCCGGTACAATTCGGTTACGAAGAACACGGTATGATTATGAAAACCGATCAAATGTACCAATAAAATACCTACAAACATATATGTATTTCGGGTACGTCGTACGTATGTTTAGTTTTGATTGTGATTCACGTACGATTTTTCCGGAGAAAAAATCGGGCAAGCACAATGCCATGTCCCGGTAAAAGAGAAATATCATTACAATTCATAACGTCATCATGCGTATGTAGTATACGTAGCTGTCCGGTTAGTAAGCGGTATTCAAATAAAAATGCATTTATCCAACGTAGTGTTGTGTCTCGTGTATCCTAATTAATCAGTTAACTCATTTTTTTTTTATAAAATGTGTATTCGTGAGCATTTACAAAATGATTAATATATTGTGTTTTAATAAAAATAGTTTTGACCGATCAAAAGTGTTTGGCAATTTTACATGAAGTTCGTTAAAAGTTGTATACTTAGCGGTAAAAAAAAAAAAAAGTTTATGAAAAACACGAACATTTCTGGGCGATAATTCATCGCTGCACTCGTTCTGGCACTGACACTGGCTATAACACCGAGACTGCAAACAATACACATAACTATTGATATTATGTTCAAAAAACATAGTGATGCGACCTCGTAAACGAAAATAATATTATTCAGGGTTTGTTAGGGTACACCGAAATCGACAAATATTACACAAACGATTGTTAGCTTTTCCCATTTATTAAGAAAATTTCACAGCAAATTAAAAAACCGACATTTTCAATGCACCATCTAGATCTACAATGATATTTCTATACATCGTTTTTATTGATGCGAGATTTCTTAAACACCCCCCCCCCACTGCATCATTATTGTAAAACCAATAAATTCCTCGTTTCGCTCGGAATTTTAAATGTATAATACATATTTTGAGTTACGAAGTAAAATTAACTATCGAATAAAAATACGTTGTACCGCAATATATGCATTTTTAAATTGTATTGATTTGCATACTCATATCTCGCAATAAAAATTAAAATATCGAAAAAACCTCCACGATTGCACAAATAGTGTCCTTATATATCTTTAAGTTTGACAGCTAGTCAAATCACTTTAATGTTAAAGTTAACAGCACAAAGCAGTACCGTAGCCAAACAACATTTTCGGGCATTTCATTTTTTTTTTCTAGTTTTTGTTAAGCTAGAATACTTATACCTGTTAATTTACAACTCCCTTATTTCCGTATCACTTATTGTTTATACCCCCCTTAGTTTTACAACGTAAAGTTAAAACGAAGTTTATAGCGTTATAAGAAAATATGATATTGTATTAATATTTATTATGCGTGTATGGTTACATAAAACAATATATTTTATAATATTTATAATTTATAACAGTACTATACTAATACAATTTTTTTATTAATATAACAAATTTATACAAACTGCGCTACGACATTGCAGGGGAAAAATATATAGAGGCACGTGGTACTTCCATGGCTACGCCATTAGCACAAACCTGTCGCAGTTGAACGTAAATTTGCTATGCCCTTACGTTCGCATGGCAGAGACAGCAGCACACAGTATCACGTCCTTTTAATAACCGGTATTAAAAATAATGCAAGTCGATATAAGCGAAAAGTTGGATAAATGAAAAACTAGGAGTGTGTGTATAGGAGTCTACAACATGATAATGTAGTACGGAGAGATGACTAAGGAATTTCCATAGCCCGTAGGTATTGGCGTACCGAGCGAAATTAAAAAAAAAAAGGTCATAAAATCGACCCCACAAAACACACGCGTAATAATAACGTAAAACCTGTCTGAATCGCCGGGATCGCTGCGATTGCGTTTTCGAATGACTGTATACTTTTGTACGGAAACTAATCCGAAACCGTGTTTTTCACTCTGACGCAGGCATCGCAATGGTACGTGCCCGTAAACCGCGTGAACCGCGTGAAAAGACGCGGATATGTAATTGGGTGTTATTACAGTATTGCGCGGGGCTGAACCTCGATTAAAATAATATAGGTCCGTGTAATCGTCTATGTTTGGGGGGTCTCGTGGGTTTGATTCCGTTCGCGGAAAACGCCAGAGCTGCAATTATCAGGTACCTACGTAGATTTGGTACGACGTATAGCGTTTAGAAAGCCAATTTACTATGCCTACCGACTGTTTATTAAATAATAAGCGTGTCGATAATATATATTATAGAAACAAATAAACACCCACGAGATAATATCACCGTTAATAAATATATAATAGTCGCCATTTAAAAAAGCGAAACAATGACATTATTGAAATAAATATTAACTTACGTTATAAGTCAATATGTCATAATCAAAATAATAGGTGGTTTTTTTTTTTTTCACAAATAGATACTTATTATTCAAAGGTTAGTATATTGTTTTAAAACTCGATAGCCACTCATCATCGGCATCGCCGTCAACGCGTTGACTGTTCAAATCTCGATGTCTACTGGCCGCAAATAGCGTGACCCTGCATACTGATAAGAAACGATTTTCTGAAAGTACACGACGCGTGGAGTGCATAGCGTGACTGCGAAATTTCGACAATATTACAAGTTCGGAAAACAAAAGAAAATCGGAGGTTTTTGAAATGTGGTGTTATCGAAAATGCATACGATTCAATGGGCAGAAAGAGTCGCAAACCTGCAAGGAGTACTGAACGGAATAATAAAAGAAAAATGATAACATTGACATTATATCATGAAAATCCGAAAATCCGTCATACTGCGTTTGACGAAAAGCTTCGTAGATGCAGACGTAAAGACCGATATACGATGAGGTAGACCGTGGCTGGAGTACATGAAACAACTTGCGATATTCGTGAATAAGGATGGATACGTATATTTAAAGGAATTAAGTTACACAAGAATATATTGTATTAGCGGTTTTAAGTTGTTTGAAGGTTACGCGATTTCCGTGATATTAGCGTAATTGCATAGAATAATTTTATGGAACAATCTAAATTGGTTCGAACAATGAACGCGATTAAATGAAATTGTTCAATTTTTTAGTCAATTCTATTTGTTAAATGTAAATTAGTATAAATAATACTAATTTACCTTTCATAATAATATTATATTAATTTTAGATTCGGAGCGTAGCGAAGGATCCTATTGGTTTAACTATGTGTGTTTTTTTTTTTTTTTATTTTGTATTGTTTCTGTCTGTAAACAACTTTTCTACTAGAAATCTTGCTTCAAAGTATCGAATACCTTTTCCGAAAGGACGTTTTCTTTAGTTTTCGCATTGGAAAGGTAATTTTTTATATCCAAAGTAATTTTCATAATTATTGGGAAAAACCAAAAGTTAAAATTTATTAATATTTACGGCAACCTGGCATCCCGGTTTAATCGTTTTAATTTTTGCAAACGATGTTTTCTTCCGGAAATCATGTTCCAATTGAATAATGACAAGATATCGATTTTGTTCCTTTTAATATTTTCTCTGCAGATCAAATTGTTAAACTTGAGAGAACTTGAAAATTTGACAGGAGGTTCAGGGCAAATTGTTCACAGAAAAAAAATAATAAAAAAATAAACATTCTTGTAAAAACCAATACATTTCTCGCTTCACTCAGAATCTAAAATTTATATTTTTTCATTTTACTTACACATTATGACATAATTATATCTTTTCTTGACAAAATTCTAAATTTAATACGCGGTAAGTTAATCCAAAACTAATGTTAGTTACACTATATATACGTTAGTAACGTCTATGATCAGAGGCGTGGTATCTGTAGTCCAGTGCGTGTTTGACGCTTTTTAACATATATAATAAATCATAATAAAACCGTTTTTTTAATACTACTTTCAGACAGCTGCAACGGACTATTTTTATACGTAATAAATTATTATTTAAATAAACCGTTAAAACTACTAGCTTGCTGAAACACTTCTAGACCACTGCAACGGACGTTTAGTTCATTTCGTTTTTGATACCGTTTCCAACGGTCACTCTAGGTATGTGATTATTGTTACAGCGGAGGATTTGATGTGATTTATTCTCGGAATTTAATTTTTGTTGAAATCGTTTAACAAAGTGTGAATACATTTGTTATTATCATAGGTACTTAGGCACTGTTTGTATATTGCCCATCCTGTGGCATCTTGAAAAATCGTTAGCCGTGAGTTGAATTATGTTTCACGTTTTAATCCCGCTTTTGACATATTATTTTATCGTAATAGTCGTGATAGTTGTTTATTAGGAAGGCGGTACTCTGCAGGTACTTATAATAATAAAAAATGTAACACGAATAAGACTTATAATTTATTTTTATTATAAAATCGTGGTTAGAAAAAAAAAAAAAACATAAGTATACTATATATATTTGATGAAAATAAGCCACCACGGATTTAAATAAATCGGTAAGAAAATAAAAAAATTATTAATGTAGCCGTTGGACCAAATCTGTTATTGTTTCAATGTAGCGCCTTAATAAGTCTAAACCCAAAATCAATTATACCCGGTCGACCACTGATTCTTCATTTGGTATAATGGCCAGGGTGTCAAATTTTTGAGGGCCACCAAAATTCTAAATTTTAGCACGTCGTTTCTTAAGAAAAAATATATTTTAGCATTCACCTATATTGTCATTTGGATAGACAAGGGGCCTAGGGGTGTGTGAGAGGTGCCTACGTACCATGTGCTATGGCTTAGGGGAGCCGTTAAAAATTGTTGACGTTCTGTAATTGAATATTTTTACAATAAGCGTATGATTAAACGGACACGTTGAGCTTTTTTTTTTTTTGCTCATAGGTAAATTTTTCTGTCATCGGATGCCTTTTTCTCTGGCACGGTATTGTCCACACTTATACAGAATACTGAAGTACAATTGTGTTAATCAGTTTAAGGAGATGAGTACGATCACGCTAGTAAAGACTAACGTTTATAAGTTTAATAATTTATTAAAACAAAATAAATAGACTTCGGTTTAAAATACAAGTGTCGAACTAACTATTATTTATTAATTTAAACATTTTCAAATCGACTTTAAAATAAATTAAGTAATTACAAGTTGAAATATCCAAAATATTCACTATTTTACAGTTTTTGTTGCACAGTTAATGAGGAGGGGAAAACATTAAGAATTACAGGGCGTTTCAAAATAGTTTTCTCCTATGTTCCAAAATACATATAATTGAATTAAACTGTTCATAGTAGCGGGGGGCGAATTCCTCAATCATCAGCTGCCAGAAAAAAAAATATACGCCGTCCCTCAGAGGAGGGCCGGAAGATTTTATTATGTACCCGTACCCGCGAAAATCTGAAATGCGCTATTGGCGATAGCACTATAGCGCCGTCCGCTTTGAAATATCGTGTTAAAATAATACGTATACACTGTACCTAATGTTTGTCGTCGTAACAATATTATTATAATTTCGTCCTACAGCCGTGGCCGATAGACGCGTGACCCGATAAACGTACCTAAATAATAAAAACCGATTCTTGAAAATATGCGGCGAATGTACGAATGTATATAGGTGCTTACATATGGTGATCAGAAATGCGTGTTACGGTAATTTGCTGGTTTTGATGTATATCTGCGACTGACGTTCGAACGTAATAATTTTAAACGGGAAAACGTGTATGCGATATCGTTATTTTTTCACGTAGCGTGTGTTTATTAAACGTCTAAAAATAGGGTCATTTGATAGACGAAAAAAATCCTACGTTTGTCGTATTCGGTTGTACGCGTTGTTTTGTTCTTTTTATTCTTTGTACATTATTAAAATTTTTCTACAACAATTTTTCTTTAACAAATATACAAATAATTGCCGGTGCCTACTTTTTACTATATTATACAAAAAAAAAAAAAAATTGATACCTGTTTCAATCGGTTTTCCACCCGAATAAAAAAACGAAATCATGTATCGTAATTAATTTTTTCCGTGATTTCCTATAGCACGTTTACGTCGTTCTTTTACTATTATTATGTTTTCTTTTTTTTTTTTTTTTTCAACCAGATTAGTCAGATACGATTTAGAGCTTATGGTGAATATAATAGCCTGCAACATATACGGACACACGATTTCTTTCCGTATATAGACGAACGCCTATAGAGAAAGAAACGGCCAGTGACCGAGATTCGGACTATAGTGCGGGCAATGCATATACCTAAGTATAATCCACTGGGACACGCTATTTCGATTTTAAACGAATGATAAGAAGTTATAAATTAAAAAGCCCGACATACTTCGCACCGAGGATAGGTCAGTGTTGTATAGGTAGAAAATCAGGGAGGTATAACTGGGATATAGGGCAATTTAGTTAATATACTAAAAGCAATCATAAATCACTATCGGAAAAAGATTCTGAACGGTACTCGGTAAAGTGGTAAGGTTCTAATTGCCTGGGTCATGTTTTTTCCCTTGTAGCCAAGAAGTAACGAGAAATCAACAAAAACCATATCTATATACAATTATATACCTATTTGGCAGTGGCGCGTTGAACATTTTTCATACTTGAGGCAAAACAAAAAAATTAGGACCGACCCATTTAAAACATGGATTTTATGGATGTCTGATACAAATAATTACAGCAAAACCTTTATTTAGCTATATATTGACTACACAATATCATAGGCTATCATATTCGTAAGTTGGTATATTAATAGTATAGTATACAAAACTAAAGACATCTCTGATCTCTGAACTATTCAATCTCAATCAACATTCAACATATTTGATCGATCACCCACCCACTTCAATCCTGAGGAAATTGCTTCAAAAATACTTACTTCGGCACGCCACTGCTTTTTGGTATTTGGTATTTATAAATATATCGTCGTTTATTACCAGATATTTAATTTTTCGGAAATATTATAGGGAATTATGGAACATTTTATTCAAATAAAGTACCATCGGTGGAGAAATCTGCAGCTTTTAAGGTGCAAAAAAGGGAATGATTCGGAGCATTTTTACTACAGCTGAAAAAGTTTATTCCGAGAACAAATCATATCTAAGTAAAACAATTATTATTACAGTTTGTTCGTTTTACTCACAGTTTAAACCAATAAAAAATTGACATTTTCTTTGGCATTAGACGTAATTATAGGATTTGTGTCTATTCATACAGCTCTTGTATCATAAATCCAGATTTATGTTCCATTTAAATAAGATTTAACTCATAAATACAGAAATATGTTTCATTTAAATAAGAATCCGACAGACACGTAATGTTTCCAGATTTTTTTTTTATAAATGAAAACGAATTTGTTCTCTTTGCCTAGTTATTCATTTCTCTCTCTCAAAAAAAAAAAAAAAATGTAAAAAACAGTGTGTTAACCGCACTCCATTATCATTACAGTATATCTTTTAGAACGATTAATACGTTATTAAAATCACGATTCGAAATAAAAAAGAAATAACAATACAATTAAAAATCAGTTATTTCTTTACCGAAAGTAATATTCATTCACGTAACTTGTATACTATAAAAAAAAAGGCAATAGAATATTATTGTTTCTCGAAAAATTTAATAATACCAGAAATCGATTGTTTTTAAATACGAAACATAATATAATAGGTAATGTATAAGTTATATGTAAAGTCTGCAGTTGTTATTGTTTTTCTGAAATAATAGCAAAATAATCAAAATAGATTTGTAGTGAATTTCACCGATTTATTTATTGTTATAATTTTAGATTCTAAGCGAACCGAGGAATGTATTGGTTTTACAATGATGTTTTTTTTTTTTTTGCTGTATACAAAAACTACCAAATATCTTGCTCCGATTTTCGAGTGTAGCAGCTTTTCTGAAAGAAAATTTTTCTGGGTTCGTACGTTTTAGACATTGGTGGTTTTTTGATTTTTCAAACAGTTTTCAAAATAATTGCGAAATACTGGGGGAAAAAAGTAGGAAAACGGAAAATTTTAGGAAAATAATGATTTATTATTATTTTCAATTTTTAAATTATGAACGGATTTGTTTTAAAATGATATTTATTTATTATTTTTTTTTTTATGTGAACACTTTGTCTACCAGATCTTACTCGGATTATCAAGTATAGCATCTTTTCTGAAAGGAAGGTCATTTTTTGAAATTTTCTTTAATATCCAAGGTAATGAGGAGGAAAACCTGGTTCTTTAGGTTAAAAAAGATTGAAAGATTAAAAAAACGGTTGTTATTGGCAACCGTTATTTATTTATTTTTTGTTGTTTTTAGGTTTTTATTAATTTAAATACTTTTTTAAACAATCATTGTTGTCATAGAAACGCACATTGTTTTAATCATTTTACCATTATATGACTTATATATATTGTTAACAAAGCAATACTATCAACTGAACTCCGCTTCGAATCGTTTTTTCGTTAGCAATGGTTTATCGTACCCTACCTTCTCGATTGTCCTCCTAAAAAAGTGGTTTCACTTACGTTTGAAGTATGTCCATCCTTTTTTTTTTTTTTTTTTTTTTTTTTTTTATATAAGAATTTTAATATCAAATTTTGACAAAAATTTTAAAACCACGGCCTTTTAAATCATTTATAATTAAACTCCGTACAGAATCGTTTTTCGTTAGCAATTATTAATAATTGTATTAAAAATATATTTAATTCGACTCTACATCCCACCTTCCCAACTTTTCACCTACAACATTATTAATCGTGCCAAGTATGTCCGTCTCTTTTGTTTCCTTTTTAAATTGTTATTTCATTACTTGAATGGAAATTCCGAGAAAAATATTTGAATCTATAAAAGATATAGAAACCAACGAGTTGGAAAATAAAAGATGATGAGGAACCGGAATCACTGTATCAGAAACCGAACGTCATAGAATCAGAAATAAGAGATTATATAAAGGCCTGCAGGGAACATCCGCAGGAAAATCAAAAATACGCATTCTTCGTATAGGGTTAGGTTAGAACTAGATAGCGATAATACTCCTTGAAAGACCGAGAATGAGGTGGTTAGCCGTAGCCAAGAAATACATAGATGAACTAGGAGGATGATTAGAAAGGAAAGCGCGAGTATTAAATAATGATAGCTGGAGGTTGATGTATAACGCAATAAAGGTCCCAGAGACATTTCCTGTACTTCTGTAACTTACTGCTGTAAAAATAAGAAGGAAAACATTTCGTGTATGCTCTCAAGAAAACTATATTGGGAAAAACGAACAAAATAACCAAACTCGAAGGTACAAATCGAATAAAATTTGGTAAATCTAATTATTTAAATGGAAATATTGAAGAACTCTTTGGCTTCTAAAAATGTGTCCAAATAAATATTACATTGAGAATCGTAAAAAAATGAGAAAAGATTTTAAAATTGATCGCCTGATGTTTTTGAGACAAATTAGATTTTAAAAAGTCCACCAGACGTAGAATAGTTAATGCCTGAGATAATTAAACTTAATAAAATCAAAAGAAAGTTTTTCTGTTATCGCAATCACGGCATAGCGTTACGTTTTAACCAAACGTAAATTAAATTCTGTTAAAAGTTTCGCCAAAATGTTTTATCGTGTTTGGAAAACTTGAACTACTCCGTGTACTAAAAACTATGTTTTTTGTTAATATTTTTTTTTTTTTTTTTTTTTTTTTTTTATAGATGAAACCGATTCAGTTAACATTCCACTTGAATTCCTGTATACATTTTTAAGTATATATTTTATTTTATTGTATGAAAATTGTGAAAAAGTATACGTGAAATAGGATTCATTTGAAACGAAACTGACAGTTACTGACGACGACGGTGACGTGATGAACGACAACGGTATATTTTATACACGAAACATTAGTATAATTTATTATTATAATAGTTCTACTCGATTATTGTACTTACGTCGACGAAATATATTTCGACACGCATCGCAGAGGTAAAAAACCGGTATCGAATATTGTTTTATTTCGGAAGACCTTTTCAGACGACTGTTGTATAACGCGCATCACAACGAAATTGTGTAACTCGTCGGTCAGATAAATACCCAATGAAAATGTGCGATCAACAACAATGCACAGAGACACACAATAATATTAAAATATGTGTGAAATAATATTATATATGGTTATAATCGGCCTCGGTCTTTATTGTAGATCACCCACAGCTCTTTGCGGTACATATTTTCACGTAGGTAGCTGGAGATTATGTTATAGAAGTATACCGCAGCAGATATTATTATTATGTTATAGATTTCGTCTGGTGCATTGAAACAACCAAAGTGATTTTGCAAGCGCAAACTATGATTATTAGGATCAGGTATAGATATAGTGTCTCGTAGAGGTTGCAACTTTCAATTACTTCCAAACCAATTTTATGTTCAAATTAAATGTTTTCAAAAGGAACATCGGTTTTTAAAGAACTCTACAGACTAAAATGTAATACAGCTCTAGCGACTATAACTATTTAAGATCAATTATAAAAAAAAAGATATCCTAGGATAATGGGGACGACTGCAGCCACTGTTATAGATAATTTAATGTATACATGTAAGCACCAATAAACTATTGCCTACGAAAAAACGATTCTAAACGGAGTTCAGTTGATAGTGATGCTTTGTCAATAATATCATTTTATAATAAAATAATTAAATAGGTTTTATATATTTTATTTAATAATATATATGTCTAATGTTGTACAAAATTTTACAGTTTTCCTACGTTTTTCCAGGGTTTCCCATGTTTTATCCCGGTTTTTCACATTTGCTGGGAAAACTCGTAGGAAAATCAAAAAAATGACCTCCCTAAAGTACCATCCCAGTCAGATATCCTTTCAGAAAAAAGGCTAGAATTGAAAATTAGAGCGAAATTGCTGGTAGAAAATTTGTCCGCTGTTAAAAAAAAAAAAAAAACAAACATATTGTGAAACTAATAAATTCCTAAATCATTTAAAAATTATTGCTGAAAACAAAGACCAAAAAAAAAATAACAGTTTTATTAATACATTCCTCGTTTCGCTCAGAATTTAATTACATTCGTCGGTTTTTCAATGAAATGAACCAAGTAGTTTATTCGAATTATTATAATATATATAATTTTATAAAATAAACATTGAACAATGTAAAACTATAAGCTTCTTCGTTCCACTCAGAATCTATAATAATTAAATATTGTAACGGTGACAAGTCGGCTGGTAGAAAATTTGACTCTAATAACGGAATTCTAGATCTGCTCAAAGGTTTTTTTTTTTTTTTTATCAATATTATTTGATCGCGGTTTTTTTTTCTTAGTATGATAATTATCATCATCACTACCCGATGTTCTATTTGATTTTATCATTTTATCTACGAGTATAATATTTGGAGCCACGGTCCGTGATTTAACGATTTTACTGGATTACCAAATTGTATGATTTTAATGTAACACTTACAGTAAAATATTGTATAGATAGTTCATATAAGAATACATTTTATTTCTACGGCTATATAACCATTTTTGTTTCTGATGTCTCCAATACCAAATTCAATTATGTTTCCATGTATTATAATAATTCGTGTAAACTACTCGTTTTATTTCATTGAAAAACCGGCGTATGTAATTAAATTCTAAAAGAAACGAGGAATGTATTGATAAAACTGTTTTTTTTTTAGTCTTTGTTTTCAGCAATAATTTTTAGATGATGTAGGAATTTATTAGTTTTACACTGATGTTTTTTTTTTTTTTTAACAGTGGACAAATTTTCTACCAAAAATTTTGCTCTAATTTTCAATTATAGCCTTTTTTCTGAAAGGATATTTGACTGGGATGGTACTTTAGGAAGGTCATTTTTTGATTTTCCCAGGAGTTTTCCCAATAAATGGGATAAACGTAGAAAAAATGAGAAAATAGGTACAATGTTAAACAAATATTATTATAAAGAAAATATATAATGCATACATAATTATTTTACGATAATATGACATATTTATTGTTGACTAAGCAACACTATTAACCGAACTCCACTCAGAAATCGTTTTTCGTTAGCAATGGTTAATCGTCACGTATATATACATTTAATTTCCCCTCTACTTTCCCAACTTTTCACCTACAACAGTAGCACACCAACGTGCGAAGTATGTTCGTATTTTTATTTTTTAGTTATTCAAACATAAACAGGTAACAAAATATACTATGAAAACGTGACAAAGTATTTTTTATTTTTAAATTCAATTTGAATAATATAAAACTATGTATAATCAATATAATAAAATAAATGTACGTAGTAATCATTAATCATATGAAGGCTACACTGAACTTCACTGTCCATCAGTTGGACTATTACCATCTGAAACGTTAGACATAATTTGAAAATCCATGAAATATAATTACATCTAAACACAGCAACTTAAGTGAGGCTATACTTATAACTAGCACATTTTTTTTTTACATAACACTTGGTTGAGGGATATTTTCGATTTATACAAAGAGAATAATGTAACAACAGTGCGCGCAGTGACATTTTGCCAAATTCACGACTAATTGGCACACGCGGGCATTTTAAAGTGGTAAATTTTGTATTATTAGTCTGCCTAGCTATATTCTTAGAGTGATGCACACTCGATCTTTAAAATACAATCACCCGAACAAGTCGCTCATTTTAAACAACTGTTATCCAATATTTTCTTTGTATTCACTTGAGATTATTTTTCCAAAATTGTCTACAATATCCTCCGAAAAAAAGTAAAAACCACCGAGCGTGTTCTCTTTTAGTTATTACCAATCACTAAAACAATTATTAAAATGCAGTCAAATTTAATATTATAGTCTACACACAATTCATGTTTTCTTACTATAGGACATTTGAAAATAGGAATATATAGGAATTATTGTAATACTCAAATTTAAATATTATGATCGACTCGATGTAATTTTCCCGATTTTTGAATTAAGTGTACAATTACAGTAATAATTATAATAATAATATTTAATAATAATAATAATAATAATAATAGTAATATAGTCTTCAACTTTTAAAAATAAAGTCGAATAAACAGATATATAACACTATATGGAAATACATAATTATAATAAAATATTCTATGGATACGTACAACAATAATCTCGAGTTAATTCGTAATAAAATATAATATATAGGTATATAATACACAAAGTGTCAGTTTTTTGAATAACTGCACGGCACACTCAATAATATTACACATACCTAAAAACACAAAATATTGTGCACAAATAACAATATGCTTAAAAACGTACAGAATAAAATTAGTTAAACAAAAAAAAAAAAAAACAATCAGTAACCATCGTGGTACATCATTGGTAATATTTCACCGTACTATAGTAAAATTAAAGTTATATAAAACAACTATGCATTATACTTGTATGTTTGTAGATAGATATGTCTGTATAGTAGATATAATATGTATGTATGTATATTGTATACAGATACGAGAGGTATGGAGTTAGGAGAATGTGATACCCGTGTGTACTGTCTCCGTCTGTCAAAACGTACGACATAGCAAGTTGTTCAGCAGAGACAACTTTGTTCCGTTAATTTTAGTATTGGACCGAATCTATTATCAAACTTAAAGATAGGAGCACTATATGTGTAACGATGGAGGTGTTTTTCGATATTTAATTTTTCAAGTGAGATTCGAGTGTGCGAATTATCACAGTTTGAAAATGCTTATATCTCGCTTGAAAACGACACCGATTAATTAATCAAAAACACCTACGTGGTATACACAGTATACATGCGAGTATTGCGAGTATCGCGTCCTCTTAAGCTGTCATATACTATAAGAGCGCGAATTCTGTCGAATAATTAGTGAAATATACTTGTTTTTGCCTTAAACATTTTAATGTTATGATATTATATAGAAACAATTAATGATTAATTTCAAATATTTTTCATATTATAATTCAGGGCGTAATTCAAATATTTTATGGAAATAATCAATACAATTTACTTTCTTAGTGTGTGGCTTCAAAAATTTACTCAGTAAGTGAGTTACTTAGTGAATAAAATCGCCTATTTTACACGAAATAGTTGTAGGTATACATCATATCAAAACTGTTATACACAATTGTAGGCTTAAGTCTAATCATCTCCATATAAAATCTAAAAAATAACTAAATAACTACACATTATAATAAATACTTAAGGATAATATTAATATTATATTGATAGTTTAGTCATTGTATACATCGATGGCACGTATTGCGTATTATAATATACCTATAATATAATAATAGAGATGAGTGTAATACGAAATATTATGTCTATTGTGTCAAAATAAAAACCAAAAAAAAAAATCAACCAACAACATTATAATAGTATTATGATGGTATAGTATACAGTATAATTTGTTGTTGTTTCGTGTGTTTTGATTAAATAAAACGAAATTTTTTTAAAAAAAAATTATCGGTACACATAATAATAATACGAGTAAAATATTATATTCGATTAATGTTAATAAACATGGTATATACAGTTTCTAAAACCTACCAATGTCATAAAAAAAAAAAAAAAAAAAAGGAGACTCGTTTTTCAATATTACCCGAATTATGACGAGGGCGTCGAAAGTGCATTTTTGTTGTCTTTGTCTGTTTGTTATAAACTTGATTTTGGTGCCAAAATAAACACGAAAATAGTTTGTCTACACATCGAACAGTTGATTAGGAAATTTGTTTTCAAACCTATTATATTTATATTTTAAAGTATCTTGAAAATCATAAAAAAAATCGGCAGATGAAGATTTCAAAACGTTTAATGAAAATATCAAGTGTTTATTTTGCAAACGTCAAAATCAAATTTATATGACCATTAAAACCAGAACACTATTGGGCGTACTTATTCGGGAAACACGGTTTCGGTATATTTCCCATTAGATATAGACAGAGATGGCAAATTCACGTTCGGCATTCTCTTGAGAGGACCCCCACGTCCATGTCTATACTATTTTAGTCTAACTAACATAGTAATATTACGTTACATAAAAAGTAAATTATTGTGGTGTTCAGGTGGAGATTAGAGTTTAAACATAAATATCAAAATTTAAAGAGGAGAATAATTTTGATGGCTGTACGTACTTTTTTGCCTGACAATTTGCATAAAAACAAATTGCAGCTTGTTATAGAAAACAACATTGAACATAGCTATGACTTTTTTATAAAAATTTTTAGAAAAAAAAAAACAACGTACTGTCCTCGAATTTATTTTCGTGTTTACATTTCATTATTTGTGTTTAAACTCTAATTTACACAATTCGCTACAATTGATCGTCCACTATAGTCGTAGAACGTGGTACGTTGTAAAGTACAGGTGTACAAAAAAAAAAAAAAAAAAAAAAAAAAAAAAATACAAAATAATAAACCACGTTTTGCCGCGTAGTAAAGACACGTATAGTTACACAGTAAAGGTACTATGATGCTAAAAAGTTATACTACGAGAGAGATTACGGTAACACGACGGCAGAGAGCTGTATTCAGAGAGCTGCTAACGTGATAGGTATCGGGGGAATAGAGTGGCGAGTAGGGGTTTTGGTGGACTGCAGGTTACTGCGGTAACCGCGGTTATGTGATGGCGCACAACCGCGACTTGGTCTTGATCGGTTTCCGGTTAGCCGCCCCCGTCGTCGACGAAGACGAAGACATGGACTGGTGCTGCTGACCCATGAGCCTGCGCTGCTGCAGCAGCCGGTTGACCACAATCCGGTACGTGGCGACCACGTTACTCCTCGACCCTCGGGAACAGTGTTCATCGAGCATGCCCTTGGATATACCCAGCGATTCCAGCAACCGCCTGGCGTTCGCCTCGGTGTCGGTGAGTTCCGCCGTGGCACAGCCGTCGGCCGTCGCCTGCACCACCGTCGGGTACGCGCACCAGTGACCGTACACCGAGTTGTTGTTGAACCGGCTCTGGTACGCGGATGCCTCGCGGAGCCAGTCGGACTTGAGGACCTGGTCGACCCCGAATCGGTCGTCCGGTGACGTATTGAGCATGGATCCTGTGAGTAGTAAACGAATTATACAATAGTTTTAGTGACGCTAAGGTCCGGATGGGTGCCCTTCACCAGGAGAATACTCGACATTTTGACGAGGGTCGTTAATAGAAAAAATAACTGAAAAAAAAACTGCGTTTCGATGGCTATTAACTGAAAAATATAGATAATAATAATATCTTCTGTTGTCCTGTCAGGCCCTTCTCATCTCGTCCCTTCCTACGGAATTTACAATCACGGCTATACGAATAATATTGATTTGCGAAAACAAATAACGCGTATTGTTTGCATAACAATAATAGGTAATGTCGCACCCCTGAACGAATACTGGCACAACTCAAGAAATTTGATTTTCAAGTTATACTATCAAGGTATACAGTATTTCATTCTTTATAATTTGGTGTACTTGATTTTTTTTTATTTTAAATAGTATGTACTCGAATGGCTGCTTAAAATTAATTATAGTTTCCAGCATAAATATTGACATTTCTGAAACGTGACTTTATATTTTTACCTAATTTTATATTTTTACACAATATTTTTCTACCCAGAATAACGTTGCATCCCAAAATCATAGAACATGAGGAATTATGGAACATTAAAATTCAAATTTCCAATATTTGCATATTTTAATTTGTATCGCTATTCTTTCAGAGGTGTGCCATAGAAATGACCATAGAAAAAAATGCCATATACCAGAATGACAAGATGAAAATATGGTCAAATATAAAAATGTCCAAAGAAAAAATTGGACATTTTTTCCGTGGTCATATTTTTCTCTGTTAAAAGAATATTTAATTATTTGATATTATATTTTTAATTATTTCCTATTGTGCTTTAAACATATTTTATTATGGTCTTAATAACGGTAATAATAAATAAAAATAATCATAGGTAATAATGACCATAGAAAAAATGTCCAATTTTTTCCATTTAGACATATTTTTTAATTGGCTATTATCGCCAATTACCGTATTATGTGTACGTATTCATAAAATATAAAAGTCATGTCGTGTCGACAAGCTTTTTTTATTGCTATCTTTAGTACCGTACTAACTGTCATTGTCGCTCTAGGGCAGTTACCATTTTTTCTTCCCCCCCCCCTTTTGCACAGTCCGAGTCATCTTGTAAGTGGAAATGTGTAAGAATAATACTTTTTTATGCCAACTTACAATGGTGAGCGCAGGATGGAAGAATATCCTCTGCATTGGCTTAAAAACACAATAATTATAAGTGTTTATTTGGCAATCGTATATTGAAGTTATATATTTTAGCCAAATTTACAAGAAAAAACTCGATTTATTCAATAACAATTTATTAGATTTATACGTATAAGCTATAGATATGCCGAACACATTATGGATATTTTTTTATAATTTAGACGATATAATATACAAACAAAGTTGTATTCTTCTTATTATTCTACCAGAATTATTACGAATATCATTTGAACAGAAGATATGTGACTGTAATATAATAACCGGTTATATTTTTAATGAAAAAAAAAAATATATATACGGGTTTAAAAAAGGTCGCGGTCAGACGAATTTTCGTAATTAGAGAATCTAGATACGCGTATTATAGTACCTATATAAAAATCGATTTTCGCGCAGTTAAAAATCGTCTCACTATTGTACTAGAGGGCAAAGACCGTACCCATCTAGACTATTGTTTTTTTTTTTTTTTGGGGGGGGGGGCAAATACTTTATATAGGTAGGTAATACGCGGCCCCACCGCTGCGCTGCTACCGCTGCGGTCGTTTT
Source organism: Cinara cedri (assembly GCA_902439185.1). Classification (NCBI taxonomy): domain Eukaryota; kingdom Metazoa; phylum Arthropoda; class Insecta; order Hemiptera; family Aphididae; genus Cinara; species Cinara cedri. The sequence goes on from CABPRJ010002369.1 coordinate 700,584, forward strand.
CAAGGTGTTTTAGCGGATATTGTGTTTTATTCGAACAAAAATTCATAATTTCCTTTAGAATAAAACCGATTTTTTTAACATGGTACAAAACGCGTAGTACAGCTATAGGTAAATATCGCGCTTTATCCGATTAAAATGAAATGCTGCCTTTAATTTTTCGTCATATATATTATCTCAATAAATATGTAAAAAACTTGTCCGTTCACGGGTTACTTATTAACCTATCCGTAAACGTTACGCAGGCATTACTGACAGAGTAGTCATGTACATTAAAACGCACATTCGATAAAATAAATTATAATCTGCGATATCGGATTAATATTTTGTAAAACGCAATCAACCAGCGAGGTCAGTTGTGTGTGGTTCGTGATAGCGAAGGATACCTTTTTGGACCGTGTATTCCATGTTGGACCCACAGAGCGAGTGGCGCCGAGCCTACAATATATCAGGTGTGGCGGTTGCCACACGTAATTTAAGAGATGGGTATACCCCCTGGCATTGGTAGTTTAGTATATAAAATATCATACATTTTACAATTAATGTAAGGAGCAGTAGACACAATATTACAAATAACACGATAACTAGTCTATTCCCTTGGACTATCGTAGCGCGTACGGTGTGATTGCCCTAGTAAAAGCAAACGACTATTTAACTTTAACTATAACTAAAACTATGGTTTAAATCTATTTAATTAATAGCTTTACGATAAATAACCAATAATACCTAATACATTTCTAAATCTACAACAGCGGCTACAGCTAGTTCACGGCGTTATACAGAGTGAAAACATATACACGATAATGTATAGACATATGGATACTTATGGACCTGTCATAGATTTTATAAAGAAGAGTATTACGCCATGACTGAATTACCATTTATACATGTTTCCATTAGTTATTAATGGTTAAAATTAACAGAAATTCAAACCGCGCACACCTTGATGGCGAATTAAAATACTAAAAAATATCGTTTAAAATGTATAATATAAGTCCCTCCTTCGCGCTAAACTCAACCGGAGATAAGTCGCAACCGTGATGATAGTGCGGAATGTCTATGTTTTGTATGCTCGTATTATAGCGCGAGACAGACATAGAAAATATTATGTCGGTTTAACCTTTAAGATTTTATAGTTTCGGATTGAAACTAAAAAAAAAAAGGACGGGCATACTTCGCACGTGAGTGCAGCCACTGTTTGAGAAGTCATCATTGGGAAGATAGGCTACAGACGGAAATTCAATGTATATCTGTAAGCAACGATACACCATGGCTAACAAAAAAAAGATTCTGAGCCGAGCTCAGTTGATAATGTTGCTTTTCCGACAATACAATATATGGTATTACGTCGTATTATGGTAAATAATAAAAACTTAATAATAACAAAAAATAAACAAAAACGGTAACCAATGACAACCTTATTTTTAATCTTTCAATCTTTTTTAAACTAAATATCAAGGTTTTCCTCATTATCTCGAATATTAATAAGAATTTCAAAAAATGATATATTTAAAGTACCACCCAGAGAAAATTTCCTTTCGGAAAAGGTGCTATACTTAATAATCGGAGTATGTTTTCTGGTAGAAAAAGTGTTCACATAAAAAAATAAATAAATATCATTGTAAAACCAATAATACATTCTTCGTTCTACTCAGGGTCTAAAAAATGTTTAAAAATAAAAACATATTATTATTATTATTTAAAACAGTATTAGTCTCAATGATCATTTTTGAAATTTATTTTTTCTTTAATTAATATTCAACTATATAAACGACAGTGGTTTTCAAAAATGAAAAACAAAAACATATGAAACGTCCTCGACGAACATCTTGAAACGAACCCGGCCGTGGCGTGACAATGATTGTATACCGAGTGATACATTTAAGTGCACGATTTGTGTGGCGTCATTTTTTAATAGTGTTTCATTATACTTTGCCCAACTCAAACGTAAAAGTGAAATATCTCGTCAACGGTTCGACATAAATTGATAATTTCAACACCGTCATTTATTTAAATTCGTACTCCTCCGTATATTTATGACATTTTTCATACAGATTACCATTTGAAGTTATCAAAAGTAAACTACTAGTAGTTTCGCCTCCGAAAATAAACGTGACAAAAATATTATTAACGCAACAGAGCTGCTTATTGTTTCTTAAATTGGCAAATTAGTTTTTTTTTTTTTTTGGTAAGTCATTATTTTTAGAAATATTTTATACAGCCACTTAAATGGATCACTATGTATGCGTGACTTTATTTACGAATTTTTTGTGTTGGCCGTTTTAGACGTTATATTTTAATGGCGGGTCGTCAACAGATCACGTTAAATACGATTATGACGTTTAAATACTGTTTTTTTATAATATATTCAATCCGGTGCATAACTTCAATCGTAATATATAGTAACACGGAATGAATTTATGACGGTTTATCGTTCCGTTTACATAAATACTCAAACAACAATTAAACAATAAATTACTGAAAAAATCAAAAATGAAACGGCTGGGTTTTTCAAAACTATTCGGAAAACTTAATGTTTTGAAAAACATTTAGTTCATAATAATGTATTGAATTTAAATTGAATTGATCTTTATACCGGCATTAAACCATGACAACAAGTTTTACTTTATTTTTACTGCAGCGGTTCTTCAAGATGAGAGCTATATTTATAATGTATAAAAAATATTTACGGTCGTCTTGTTTTCTGACCAGAATTTGCCAGAATTTCGTTTATTCGCTTTATAACTTCTATGCGGAAGTTCATCGCGAATGCGTCTCGTTGCGCGAAAAATACGATATTGTCTCTAACGGAAATCACCCATACCCGATCGCCTGCTGAGTTATTGTTTTCAATAATAATTCAACAAAAGAGCTGATACTGTTTACAGGTGGGTGCCAAATATAGTAGACGAAAAGTTTTTAAAATAGGATGCATATAGATTTATATAACTTATGTCCATGCTCGATAATAGTCATCGATTTCAAATGACTTGAAATAGCTCAGAAATGTTTTGAAAATTGTACCGCCTATTCAAATGGCTATTTCAAGTATTATGTGAAAATTTCAGACCTCAAGAATTGTTTTCGACCGAATCATAACAAAAAACAAAATTAAATCACCATTGCTGGAAACTTTCCCGTATTCCTAAGTTTTTTTGCGGTTTTTTTTTTTTTAATTATTAAAAAACCAGAAGCAACATCAAAGAACAATCATGCACCAGGCAGTTAGATGCACTAAATGCATTAACTAGACAAATTGTCCTTCCAGAAAAGATGCTATGCGCTTGAAAATCGGAGCGATATTTCTGGACTCGTGGTATAGAAAAAAAAAAATAAAAAAAAAAAAAAACACGTCATAGTAAAACCAATACATTCCTACGCGTACGTAATAATAATATTATAAATACGTATTGTATTAAAACTGTAACTGGTCGAGTAAGTATTGCACCCGAGCAACGAACCGCAATATATTATATAATACGAATTATTTTAATCAATATAATACGTATGTATGCGTCAAGACTGCACGCGGGTGTTAATATCAATGCCGATTTTATGATGAAGAGGTCTGAGGTGGTGAGAATAGATCCCCTACGTCGGGGGGTTTTTTTTTTCACTTTACGCGAGGTCATTGGATGAGTATATTATAAGTTATTGAAGAAATAGTAACTACATCGTCGTCACGTCATTCGATTGGTTCACATATATATATATATATATATATATATATTGTAAAAGTGATGACCTATATAGGAATATTGAAATATTAACGCGCGTCAGTATATTATGCAGGTATTCAAAAGTCATACAGGTATATCAAATCCACAACGATGATATTATTATTACAATACACGCTATAGTAATACTGATGTTTATTTGTATGTGTGCGACACATCTTTCAATCGGTGTTAACGACTAAAACAAAGAAACAAAATGTGTTCACAATAATACGCTCAAAGGAGAATTGCCAATAATGTGTAATACGCCTCGAGCGACCCCTACCCCACCGGATCCACCATCTGTATAGGATCCGCATAGATATTAAATATACGAACAGATAATTTTAGACCCGTGAACATTTGCCTATACACATTTAGCAGTACTAAAACCAACGACAAAACACTAAAGGGCCAAAAACGCATTGCATTATCTCCTCTATCCTATGCTAAAAGCGTTACTAATGCTCATCACTCTTGGACCGCGGCCTACAACAATGTACAGTGCATAGTAGTGGTCTATCCATGCCTTTAATATCAATGAGAATCCGTGATCTCGCGATTATGACGTTTTCGTAATGTCTAAATTATTATTATTTGGTATTGTAAAATCATCTACAATAAAATAAATAATTATGGGTAAAATACAATTTTACCGTCCCTGTGCTTATATGCATAAATATATAAACATAACCAGGGAAAAAATTTGAAAGAGGTCGACGATTTACTATGTTGGTTCGCGAAAATTTGCCACCCATTCCGCGAAATAAGTGCCATCAAATTTAACGCTCCCGGGCGATTCCCCCCCCTCCCCTGTTAAAAGAATCTCTGTTTTGTCACGACGAATTTCGTATAGTTTAAAAGAACACTTTAAATCGCAATTTCACCTCTTCGTATCCAGTTATGGCTTGCCTCGATCCCCCCCCCAAAAAAAAAAAAAATAAAAACTACACATTATATTATCTAAATCGGGCGTTCTGCGTACCTATAAGCGACGCCAACGATTCAGACATCCACGACGGTGGATCCACCTGCCCGGCTAGTATCGACCGCCGGAGCCCAGCCATGTTGTCGCCGATGAACGGCATCGTGGCCGTGGTCATGAAGAACAGCAGCACGCCCAGCGACCACACGTCGACGGGACGTCCGACGTAACGCTGGTCCAGGAAAAGTTCGGGAGCCGCGTACGGCGGAGAGCCGCAAAAAGTCTCTAATTTTTCATCGTCTGTAAACAAAAGAAAAAAATCAATAGCTGTGATACCGTTGTAGATGGAAAGTTGGCATGGTAGGACACATAAAATGTTTATATCTGTGCGCAAGGATAAACCGCATTGCTCACGAATATCGATTTCGAGCGAAGTTCGATTATACAAATTTTCAAACGATGTCGTAATTTTTACGGGTTTCGTCGAAATTTGATCTTAAAATGCTTATAAAAAATGTCCACGTTACGCTCGACTTTTTTTTTTTATTTACCGTTAAGTCTAACACTAGTACTACATTAATCACATAATACCCCTATATCCTGAATGTCTTGTTAAATTGTCAAGCGTTTCTGTTTAGTCGAACAATTTAATCCACACAATAAACCTTTGAGCAGTTTACCGCTTCTAGAAAAGGGGAATATAAGTATTTTGTGAAAATTACAATTATTTTTAACCGAATTACAACGTGGGAAATAATGAAACCAATATTTCCGTAAACTTTCCTTTTTTTCCCCTGTGTTTTTTCCCAATTATTAGGGAAACTACGCGGAAAATTAAAAAATGATCTCACCAATGCACCGAATAGATCTAAAATGTAACAAAATAGATTTTTTTGTCATTTTCTTATTAGAGCAAGATTTCTTGTAGAAATTTATACACACACGAGATAATGAGCGTCATAAATAGGAGCATCTATAATACATATCATTATAGTAAAATCAATTTACGATCCGCTCAGAATCTTAAAACAAAAATGGTTTTATTAAAGTACTACGGCTTTGCTCGCGTACGGTATTAAACGAAAAAAACTAATTAAAAAAACGTGCGTTCTTTTATTTCTCCGTGTCCACCCCTGTCTCTGTCAACCGTTGCTGTCGAGTACTCACATGTTCGCGACAACTAATTAATTAAAATAACTATTTATTTTTGTCCGTGACATTAAGAGACAATCCATAAATCAACAAAAAAAAAAAAAAATCAAAGTTTAGATTTTCGTCTTATCAAAAATGCTGTGCCAGCTACCTTTTTTGGGGTTAAAATTTTGAAAATTGGACACACGGACTCGTTCGTCCGCGAAAACTGGACGGGAAAATATTATTTTCACGAGGAGTGAAAATCCAATCATCCTCCCGACAATAATATAAACGTATTATTTATTACATTGTATTACGTTTTCTAACCGTCAACGAAGAATAAAAAAAAAAATCCATTCATCTCCGATCTATAATTTTACCGTGAAGAAAACGAGACACTTTTTTTTCGCCATCGTCGTCGTCGTGCTCGTATTTAAACGAATTTTTAACACTAGATTTTGACGGATCGAACCATTAGTCATTGTATAGGACCGTTTTGGACGTGATCGAGAAAAATTACTACGACGAGGACGTTTCAACTGTACGTCGGATTAAAACATTCTTCAAATCTCGCGAAAACGAGCGTTTTCGATTTATTGTTAACGGCGTCGAAACGTATACCGCATAAAGAATCCCGAACAACAATATACTATGTATACGGATCGAAAAAGTTTATCGAAACTGCGCGTTTGGTTTAGTTTAGGTTTTTTTATTTTTTTTTTTGCTACCGTTAGCCTTATTATTTATCATTATAACTACAGTCAGTCGGCACGGATCATATATTTTGATTTTTACAATTAATCTCCGAAAGAACTAATTTAATGAAATTATTATGTATTGCGATTCGTATGCAAGTTATTTTGTATACGGAATTAAAACACACGTTTGCGTCATTTGAATAAAACGCGTGCGTTAGTTAATATTATACTAATTTTACTGCAGCAGTATTATGATTATGGCAGAGAGATTATTTACCGAATTAAAATAATGCACGGCCGTCCGTTCGGGAGGTGGGTAAAGGAGGGCCAAGAGAAGGACATTTCCGTCCCTGGATTTTCGTACTTACTACAATAAAACAAAAACAATGTTTGAACTATACAATAAATCCGGTATAATTTTGTCCCCTTGAACTGTCTTGGGCGAACGTCCATGTTAAAATATGGCGTTTGAGTTACTATATGTATAGTATATTTTGTATACGTAGAATTAGAATCGAGGTGGCCTATCCGTCGAATAGTTGTAGAAAAAAAAAGAAAAAAACGGTTATTTTTTGAAGAAATGTTATATCGTACGTTACGTATTGTGTCGGTAAACGTGATTAATGATTATACATCATTTATACACCGTCGATCATGTTACATTGAAAATCCGGAAAAAATTAACAAAAAAGACGGACATACTTCGCACGTGGGTGCAGCTACTATTTTATATAATGTAGTATGATTTGAAGTAACTATTCGCATATCTTTTTCAACAATTTGCGTTTCCATGACAACAATGGTTGTGTAAAAAAAATATTAAAATAATAAAAACGTAATAATAACAAGAAATAACTAAAAACTGTTGCCAATGACAACCTTATTTTTAATCTTTCAATATATTTTAGCCTAAAGAACCAGGTTTTTCTCATTATCTCGAATAATAATTTAAATTTCAAAAAATTACCACTCTAAAATACCACCCAGAGAACATTTCCTTCCCGAAAAGGTGCTATGTTTGATAATCGGGGTAAGCTTTCTGGTAAAAAGTGTTCACAAAAAAACAAAAAAAGAAAAGAAAAAAACATCATTGTATAACCAGTGCATATTTCTCGCTCCGCTCAGAATCTAAAATAAAAAAGTATAATAATTATAATAAAAATAGTAATAATTACTCGAGACCGTGATGCTAAAGCCAAAGTCTCCCAACTTGGCAACTCCTCTGGAGCTCAGGAACACGTTTTCCGCTTTGATGTCTCGGTGGACGATTTTGCGGTCGTGCTGCGCAACGGGGAACAAATCGAAATCAAATCAATACACACGTGATAGGAAAATAAAATAAATTTTTTCAACCCGAAAATATTGTTATTGCTATTGTTTTTCGTACCAAATGTTTGACGGCTAACACGATCTGGGCGAAAATGTTTTTCGCTTCCGATTCGTGCATTCTGCCCTCGGATATCAACCTTTTGAACAGTTCTCCGGCCGCCGCGTGTTCCATGATCAAATAGTACTTTGTGTACGTCTCGATCACTTCGAACAATCTAAATTGAATTTTTACACAATACAACACAATATTATCGATCCCACAATGCCGTTGCGAATAACATTATTATATTTTGTTATCGTCGGCCGAAAGAATACACGGGTGTATAGGTATAACGCGCGCAATCGCAATGACACAACAGCATAATACGAGTACAATAACAACAATAATATTGTTATTATTATCTATTATTATTGTTATTATTATTATACACGGCAAATTGATGCAGTCGGGATTTTTTTTTTTTTTTTTTTTTTTTTTTTTTATGTTAGATATCTTTTATAAAATATTATTATCATGTGTTATACAATAATAATCATAATATTAGACGATATCGAACGATAGGAACACATAATACGTTTCATAGGAATAGTACGTATACGTAATACGTATGTACCGTATACCTACCTATACTATTATAAATATATTATATACCTACGGTATCACTTCTCTTTTTTTTTTTTTCTTTTCTTTTTTTTTTTAACTACAGTTTTATCTTATTTGTTTATGTTGTTGTTTGCACTTTGAATCATTACGTTTTGATACTTGTGTATAGTAAATCATAATAATAATAATAAATTTAAAAAAACTTAAGGAATAATATTTTATATCTGTGCAATAAAAACGAATTTAACGAATTGCTTTATATATTATGTTAATAAAATAATGTATTTATATTTTTAAAAAAAAAAAAAGACTACTGATAGGTTTTCCACTGTTTTAGGAGAGAAGCTAGAACGGAGGATATATATAGAGTAACATAATTTATATGTTTACACAACAGCTAACAAAAAAATAATTCTAACCAGAGTATTATTAATAGTAATTTTCCCTTGTTGCCAAGGTAACCTAGAAGTCGACGGAAATTGACCAAGTTTTTTCGATTTAATAAAAACACCACCTGAAAAATCAACAAAATACTTCCTCAATGCATCAACTAGATAAAAACACTACAATAAAGTTGCTATTAAGTTTTTGACCGACATTTCTGGTAGAAAAGTCGTTTACAAACACAAGGTAAAAAAACACATTATATAGTAAAAATAATACAATCCTACCGCTACGCTCGATATTATAATTCGCCACTAACATTAAAAAAACTCTTACGAAATAATATTTACTAATATTTACACACTTCTTCGCCTCCTCGGCATCATAAAGACAAATTTAATTTATTTAAAACGCTATTTTTTACATACGCTAATACAACACTAATTGATTTTGAACGATTTTAATAATTCGATTATTACTATTTTATAGGTTCGATCATTAATACCGTGTTTTTGTTTTTATTCTTTCAAACAAATAACAACAACAACAACAATAATAATAACGAATAACACCTAATCGAGATTATACAAATGTATGCCAATTGATAATATTTTTCACATATTATAGCACAGATGACGGCGACGGTCTTGTGGTGATAATTATATATTTTTCTTTCGTACATTTTGTATTCGCCATAAATAATAATACCGTGATGTAAAGCACGTCAGAGCCGGTAATAAATAGTATTCAACCAGAAGTATAAAACATAAATCGTTTGGGTGGCGGCGAACTGTTTCAAAAATCTCGGATACAGAAATCGTGTGTACATATAAATTATTTATTATATATATATGTGTGTGTGTGTGTGTGTGTGTGTGTTACGAGCAAAGTAGGAAATCCGGGCATTGTGGTACAATGCCCGGACAATTTAGTTAATTTGTTTATTACTCCAATTTCACCCACATTGACCATTGTACGAGAGCGCCCGGTCACTGTGCACGATGCCCGGAATCGAGTGGGCACATTTGTGTCGAATGGAATTTGTACGTATTACCCATACCGACATATCTATTTTATTCGTTTGATATCACGACTCGTGAAATACCTATTTAATTTAGGAACAAATATCTAATTTTTATTGTTATTAATTTTATTCGATATTTTAATGTACGCATGTAATAATAAATAAAAAAAAAACAATATAATACTTTATACCTACCTAGGATCTAACATTACATTTTATTAATAATTAAATAATTCAATGGATAATAGTTTTTAAAACTATTAATAGACACCTAATATTTGAGGCGTTTATTGCAAGTTTTTATGTTTATTGAAGTACTTAGTAAGGTTGTTTTATTTTATTTTTAATGCCCAAATCTAGTTGAACACTGTATACAATGCCCAGACAATGTATAATAATTTCAATTTTGCCCTTAAAAATTGGACAATGTCTGATTTCTTACTTTGCCCGTATATATCTATACATACTTTCTTTATAAATAATATTATTATATTGGAACATGAACAATTGTAGAGAAAATTCTTATCATTGACAAGTCAAATATTATAATAACTCGCCTTCCGAAATTCAATTATTGTATTATACACGATGGATCTGTCGGAATTTGTTGGGCACCGAAACATAAAAAATTTCGCATTTGCGTTGGGTAATGGAACACGATATTTTTTTTCAATATTATCAAGTATGTAACGTATGGGGTTACATTATCGAGTATACATAATATATTAGGCTATATTAACAAATATAATAAGGCACCTTGTCGGCCACGGCAAATAAGAACCGATAAGAAATATCAATCAGAATAGTCGGTAGAATTCAACGTATTTCCGATGAAAATCGAGCGGGCGACGTTGAATTTCGGAACTAGATCCATATCAATAAAAATATATTAGCGAACTTTTGAGATTCGAAATGTGCCTATACGTAAGTGGATTATCATTTTGATTGGACATCGTTGAACTTTGGGAGACACCCCGTGCCAGTGCACAAACATAACAAAAATATTATATAGTATACGGAAATAGTGCGTTTGACGGAATTGCAAAAAGTAAATTGATCACTTTCTATACGAATTGTTTTGTAAAATAAAACGCGTACGACACGCACACGGGTAATATACGATTTTATCGGAACGTACGGTAAAACGGGAATAGAAATAATATTTATTGAAGGCAAGAAAAAAAAAAACAAACGTATCTAAAGCACTCTACCTACACAATAATAAAGATGCTTGCGTTATTTTCGAAACGGGTTGGTATTATCGATTAAAGTGTCAAGACGCATAAATATCATGATATCGAAATAGTCGTGTATAGGTGTATTAATATAGTCTTTTCCGATCCGTTTATAAAATCGAGTCAAGGTCGCGGACGGATTGCGTCGATAAACTTCACACGACGGTAAGTAGATAAGTAACAGTTGGGTATAATTTATATCTTGGGTACCTTTGGTCAGTTCGTGGTAACCGGTTTTCACTTGCGAGAAGTTTCCTTTGCCCAGCTCTCCGCTCAGCTTGTACAGACCGATCCTTTTGCCCACGGCCGTGTCGGTTTGCCATTTTCGGTCGTTGTCCAAATTGTCGATCGCTTTCCGATACGCTAACAATAATAACGTTAACATTGTTAAATAACGCCGGTAAAAAAAAATAATAATAACAACACTAATAATAATGACGAAGAAGACCGCACGAAAAATAATGTCGGCGCGACAATCGGACAATAATAATAATAACGTTATGTTTTTGTGACATTTAACACGATATAATATCATACTGACGTGTTAGCTTCGCAGGAGACGCCTTCTCATCGGAAGACTCGCAGAAGGTCATCGTTGCAACGTCATCGCGCGTTTTCTGAAACAGATCGAAACGCACACAAACGATATTATAAAAATTACAACCGGCTGGCTACTGCTTAACAATAATCGTTATATTTTTTTTTTTATCGCCACCGCCCTTTTTCTCCCGTGTAATACGCGGTACGCACAAAACGCGCGTCGTACGAACGCGGCCGACACACTGCAGTGTTATGGGTCTCGCAGTAAATCTTCCCGGTACGATATCAAAACCGTCAAAATGTAAACAGACGAGTCCCATTGATGTAGACTATTATGACGCGGTGTTTTCATTTCCTGTTCCTATAAATAATGAATACCGACGGAATCGTTTGGTGCGTACACCACACACAATCGATCCTGCACGGTGCGTTATTATTGTGTAACGAACGCGCGGCGCGTAAAATATGATACGGTGCACAACGGTACGGCCGCGTATCGGCGCAACTGGACCGCCAACTTTGAGGGCGTTGAAACTATAGACACAGCACAGACCTATAGGGGCAACTTCGCAATCCCCTTTACACGGCGTTTTTAGTAAGAAACTATAGACATTAGCAATTTTTTTTACAAAAATGTATTATAACTTTTTCGACTTTTTTTTTTTTTTTCTTATACACATCGCGTGTCTGTAGGTAATCTGTATTTCGTTCTGCTTATTAATCATGAAATACACGGATAAAATATTTGATCCGTGCTATAAAACAGCTATTATCGGGTGCTTTTAGAGGTGCTAATTTTAAACTCGGGGGTGCAAAAGACCCCCCTAGTACACCCCCCCCCCCCACTAGTTACGGCTATGGGTACGGGGAAAAAGTGGCACTCGTAATCAACAGGACCCGACGCACGCGTCTTCTTTGTCACCGATTTATTGTTTCGTTTCCTTCGTCTGTCTCGAGCGTAATAATTGTGAATTTTTTTTAGAACGTCCGAGAAACGAGCGGCTTTAAAATGCGTTACATTCAAACGTTGCGCGTTTTTTGTTTATTTTTCAGAGCGAAACCGTCATTACCGCCCCACTTTGGATATTAAAATAGAAACAGGTGTTAAAAAAAGCTGTTCTAGGATAATGGGAATGGATGCAACCACTATTATAGCGGTGATTTAATGCATATATCTGTAAGCAACGATTAACCATTGCTATCGAAAAAACTATTCTAAATGAAGTTCGGTTGATAGCGGTGCTTTGTCAGCAATATAAATATATGTCATACTATGGTAAAATAATTACATATGCATTATATGTTTTCTTAAATAATAATTGTTTAATATTGTACCTATTTTCCCATTTTTCGGGAAAACTTTTGGAAAAATCAAAAAATAACCTCCTTAAAATATCTCTCTAGTCCGTTTTCGTCTCAGAAAAAGTGCTATCATTGAAAATCTATGCAAAATTGCCGATAGAAAAATTGTCCGCAAAACAAAAAAAATAATAATAAAAATAAATATCGTTGTAAAACCATAAGCTTCTTCGCGCCACTCAGAATCTAAAATCCATAAATAGATAAGGGTTTGTCTAATAAAATACATTATTTTAATGACATTTTTAATTCGGAGCTATATGTTTGTACTTTAAGTATTAATACAAAGTTGATACTTTCCGAGATAAAGAGTGTTTTACGTTATGCAAACCGCTCTGTATATAGCAACGAAAGCATTTCTGCAACACAGCCACTAGTGTGACTCATTTCTGTTTGAGTTTAGGACAAAGGGACTTGTTATATACACATTTTATAAAGAAGAGTATTCGCACTATATGGATCCTGCAAATGATTTGCTATAAATATCTTTCGTTTCTTCATTCATTATTAACGGTTCAAGTTAAGAAAAAAATTTAAACACGCGGAACTATCGATGAAAATGAAAATATTACAAAAATTATTTGAAAGATCAATGTATATTTTTTTTTCGTGAAAATGCATATTGGGTCCCATTGCCCTAAATTCAACCGGAAAGTAGCAATCGTGAAAATGTGAAATGCTTGTTATTGCCATATAAGTATTACGTGTGGGGCAAACACAGAAAACAAATGTTAGTGACGGAGGTCCCTTAATGGTTATCTAATGGTGTTTTCGTTAAAACATGGACAAAAATAAAAAAATTAAACAATTATAACACAATATTATGTAGTATTCGTAATATACATGTCGGGCATTTCCATTAAGTCCGTTATAGACTGCAGTTCAAACTAAATGCGTACAATTATAATATAGTTACATCGAATAATTACTAAACATTTTTGAGATTCTGAACACAGCGGGGAATGTATATTGGTTTTTACCATGACACGCGGGCTTTTATTATCATAGTTGTTTTCATTTTTTTTCTACCAGAAATTTGCTAAAAAAACAAAAACGGCAAAAGGTATTTTTTGTAGCAAAATTTTTGTCTAGCACTATAGTTGGTACATGAGGTCATTTTTTAAAAAATGTTTAACTTTGTTGTTTTTCTTAATAGCCGGGAAAATGTATGCAATATTTTTATTTTTATTTTTTATACGCGTTTAATGTTTTAGTTTTAATGAAAATTGTCAAATTTACATTTTAAAACACGTTTAACCAAAGTTCGCTCAGATGCGTTTTTCGCTTTCAATTTTTTATCGTCGCCTAAAGACGGTAATCCGAATTTTGAACAGCCAACGTCAGCATATGGTTCTATTGTTCTAAACCCCATCTCCTCCCGTCAGAAAATATCAACACATTACGCAGCCCTCTTCTGCATAGATGATTACGTAATACTTACCCATCAGATGGCCATATAGAGATCACGATAATATACAATAATATAACATAATATATAACTAACTAACATCTGTTCTCGTCAATTAATATACATTGCCCTGATGTTTTTTTGTATAATGTTGTCATCGTGGGGGGAAAAAATGTAACCTTTTATAATTCCTCAAAATTAATTGGTTAGTTAAAAGCAAAATATAATAATTCTAAGTGTAATATATTATAATATATAGGTATCTACGTAAAAAACTCACATCATTTCAAAATTGCTGAATCGATATAGCCGTGAGTATTCTATTTTGTTATTTGTATTTATTATGCGAAGACGCGAAGACGATATTATGTTTTTTAAATTCTGTGTACAGATAAGAGGCATTTTGAAAAACTTAAACCACATACAAAATACAAGAGATAAAATAGTTGACATATTTTAATTGTTCAGCCCGAAGTTTTTGTACAAGCACATAGCTCGATTGTCATCTGTTTTGTTTTATGAACACATAATTACTATGACATAAAATATCTATTTTTTCCTTCTGTAATTATTTTAAAATTCAAAAAAAAAAATGTTAAAAGAAAACTTATGTTTGTCTCTTCAAAACATATGAGCCATTTTTTTCAATTATTTATAGACATTGTTATATTGCGAGTTTTTTTACGTAATTTGTATTTGGTAGGTACTCTGTGGATATAATTGTTAGACTAAACAGAAATGCTTGAAAATTTAACAAAAGATTTATTATAAGTCGTAAATTATGGTAAAAAAAAAAAATTAGTTTAATGTAATGTATATATATATATATATATTTTTTTTATAAAAATTTTAATAAACAATTTTGACGAAAATATAATTATTATAGCCTTTTAAAACATATATCACCGACCTTCACTCAGAATTAATTTTCGTCAGCAATGGTTTATCGTTGCATGTAAATATAATTTAAATTCCCTTCTATATTCTATACCTTCCCAACTTCTCACATACAACAGTGGTCCACCCATCGTGCGAAGTCTGTCCGTCTTTTTAATTTTTTTTTTTCTCTCTGTAAATAACTTTTTGAACAGAAAACTTGTTTCAATCGAAAAATGATAAAAGAACTTTTTTAATGCATTTTGGATCTATTTGGTGAGTAAGAAAACCGTTGTTTTGACATATATAGCTGTATATTTTTTATAAGTTTTTACATAGAACCTGCGTTAAGTCCTCAATATCGTGAATGATGTTTTTGTTTTTGTTTTTTTTTTTTTTTGAATATACAAACCGAGTAGATTTCCACTTTATGCTTCGGAATATTTAGAATTATATATATACAACAAACGAAACGTAGATTTAATCAAATTTTGGGACGACTATAGTTAGTAAAAGTAGTATTATGATCACTATTAATAATTCGTCCTTGAGTAGCTTATATTGAGTCAAAAAAATGTTACATTCGACATCAAACGATAATAATAACATTGTAATATTCAAAAAACAAATAGTTATAAACACGAAATATTATTCGAAATTTTATATCTACAGAAATTAAGACCTACATTTATTCACCCTAACGTTAATTGTTACAAGTTGATCGTATTATTTTATCTTTACTCGTGCATTCGTTTTATCTAAGGTTATTATAATAAAGGTTTTGTATCCGCACAGTATTAACATTTTCGTGTTCTGTGTGTTTTAATTGATTACATATATGTAGGTACCTACGAACTAAAACATATATCATATTTAGAATTCGAATGAGAAATTATAGTTTTATAAGAAAATGTATTGTATAAACCAGTGGTGACCAACCTTTTTTTTTACAGAGGGCCATAGAAAATAAGTAATAATTGTTGGCAGACAAAGAATGTAGACTTTTGCTTTTAAGTATTTTATTGTAGATACGTCTTAATATATGTACCGCTGTACCTAATTGATTGCTATAAATGAGAAAAAAATAAATTAAAAGTATAAACATATCTATACATCCATATAAACAGTTTACGCACGGTTACTCTTAAATACTCGTGCGTATACACGAGTAGATTACATTGGTTTATTATAATAGCTTATTAGTCCTATTATTGCTCTACCGACAGGTTTATTATACTGCTAAAATTTTAGCAAATCGCAGTGTTGAAAAACGCGAAAAAGTGTATAGGTTACCTACTTGTAAATTGTGTATATAATACAGCTCAATTATCCAATACTTCTCGTGCTCAATTTTTTCAAAAAAAGAAATCAATAAAGGAACGTGTCTCCCTGTTTCCATCACCCTTATCCCTATTACAGTTCAGCGCTGTTGCCCGGATACTTTCTTGTCTATGACGATCCAATTAAATAAAATAGATTTATTTTTTTCATCTGCGTCGCCCAGGTAACCAATCATAAGTCAACAAAAATACTACAGTTTTCATTCCAAAAATCTCAGCTACCCTCAGATTTCAAGATAAAAGTATAACCAGTTATTTTCTACTCGTTTCGAACGCAAGGCGTGCAGATAGTTTCGTCAATATCGGAATATAACTGTAGATTTGTATGGCCGACCGACAGAGACACAGAACTTAAATTTTATAATAAGATACCCGTAGATACTCGTTATGTGTTTACGTTTTAACATCATACACTGTGAATAAAAGTGCGCAGATTAGTTACGCCTACCTAATTAACATAAATTCGATTTGAATCCTTTACAGCCGATTATTTATACGTTTTAAAAAAATATCCTATTTTAAATGTTTACGTGACGGCGGGAGGTAGTAGCAGGGTACTTACGACAACAGGTTTTTTCCAGCAAAATTTCGGCATTTTATCGCGATTCGCTATATTCTGTAATAGTCCGTTTGAGTGAAACGTTTCGTTTAATTCAATACAAGCTATTGCCGGGAACTAAAATAAACAAATAAAAACTAAACGAAACGACGTCTCGGGTAAATCGAATTTGACGTACAGTTCGATCATCGCGGATCTAATGTGTGCTCGTGTCTGCGCGCGTAGGTATTATATTTATGTGCGTGCGCCGTGCCGCGCTTACTTTTAGCCGATACCCGAGACAACTGAAAAAAGACTAAACGGTCCGAATCGGATTGTACTGTGAGAGATGATAAGAATGACATTATCATGCACGTTTTGTTACACTTTGAGTCCTGTCTTATCTCTGCGCGCTCGTATAGTCGTAATACTACAGCTAATGACCCACGTGTGGTACATCGGGTATAACTATACACTGCCGCTACTGGTAATCGTTCGCCTGCTATTTTTACTCCAATATTAATTATGCATATGTCTGTATATATATATGCATAACGTGTGGTTCATCGATAATTGAGATAAATGATATTGTTACGATAAATACAAGCGAACAATGGTCGTCGACAAACCACGTTCTCCTCCCGTAATATTATTATGATACGGGTGTCGATAACTCCCGCCTATTTAAGATAAGCACCTCGCTGTTATGACGTTACGGCCATGACCGGTGATTGAACATCATTATTTATTGTAATATATTATTATCGTACAGTAATATCATATCGGACGAGAATAAAGTCGTTTTAGATCATCATACCGTACCCAATAATATGTATATTAGTATACGTGTGGATGTATAAAGGCTGATATAGCCGATGTTTGTGGCACCGGTGTAGGAAGGAAGTTGGAAGTGACTATAAATAGAGTAATTTAATATACATATATCGGCGCGCAACAGTAAACCGTTCCTAGCGAAAAACGATTCTGTACAGAATACTATTAGTCGTATTCGTTTCCTTGTTGCCTGGGTAACTCAGAAAACAATAAGAATAAATTGTACAAGCACATTACCAGTTTTTTTCTATTTATTAAGAAAACCACAAGAAAAATGAAAAAGATGCCCTTCAGTACACCAACTAATATCAAAAATACTACAAGAAAGTTCCTATAAAGTATTCGATTGTAACAAGGTTTCTGATAGAAAAGTTGGTAGAGTCTGGTTGATATTGATGTTTTGTCAACAATATACATGTCGTTTTAAGGTAAAATAACTAAATCAACATCATATGTTATCTTTAATAATATTTGTTTAGTATTGTACCGAATTTCCCGTCTTTTCCATTTGTTGAGAAAAATCCTGGGAAAATCAAAAAATGAACTGCTTAAAGTACCTCCCCAATCAGATTTCCTTTTAGCAAAGGTGCTACATGTAAAAATCGGAGCAAGATTTCTGATAGAAAAGTTGTCCACAGAAAAAAAAAACACTTTTGTAAAACCATAAGCTTCTTCGCTCCACTCAGAATCTAAAAAAACTTAGGTACCTACAGTAAACCTACCAACATATTTCTCACATAGCTCAGAATCCAAGTGCCGGACATATTTCGCAACATATGTGTAGGCCACTATTATAGGTGTGGGCAATTTAGAAGGTATAGAATAATAATTAAGTTTATAAAATATCACTGATGACAAATCATTACAATCAATAAACGATTCTGAACGAATATTGGTAAATTTCTGGTAAGGTTATAATATTATAGTCATAGGTTTCTCTCTCGTAGCCAACGTTAAACGACCCTAAAGAAATTAACAAAAATAAAACCGACGTATATCGTTATAATTGATGTCGGTTTTAATACTTAAATACTCGTTAAGTACCACCAAACGGAAATCTCACATATTTTAACGTATTTCAATTTAAATAAATAAATCGGATCATTTTTCGCGCTAAAAGTATGTGAAAAAAAAAACACACAAAAGAGCAATTTGTCGAAAAAATTATATTTTGAAATATTGTCCGAATATTACAAAGTGTTTTCCGAGAAAAAAAAACCATCTTAGTAAAACTAAAACACTTATTCGCTATACTCAGAATCTAAAATAGTCTAATATATTGTACACACTGTTTTTTGTTTGTTTTTTTTTTTTTTTTAATTATAAATTGTTTTCATTATCACAGTTACCTATATAATATCGTTTTAATGAGTTTTTGCGTGCAAAGGCCAAATTTCAAATAAATAAATTTGAATCAATGACATTGATAATTATACTGTTTAAAAACAAAAAAAAAAAAACGTTCGACGATGTTGAACATGTTGAACACACGACAAGTTTTGTTTAATGAAAATATATTATATAATTAAAATTTGCTGGTACACAAAATTAATGTTTATAATTCAGTTATGATAGTTTAATATACATACGCATTATAATTTAATTTTCAATGAAATTTCGTGAAATATTTTATTTAGTTATACAGACGTAAATATTTTAGTTAGAAATATGTTTTTGAACGATAATTTAATTTAAGTTTGATTTAAGTTCGATCACTTTAAAACAAGTAGAATAATTTATATAGGTAAATAATAATATACATAAAAGTAATTTAGTTCGAACTTTTAAAGTAATTACTACGTATAGCGCTGAGTTCGATAAATAATTTCGCGAACAATTCGAAATCGCAATATTTGTACGCTTATTTAAAAATGTTATTATTTTTTTCAATTATCTGTCGGGGAATTTACCGTTCCAAAAAAAAAAAAAAAAAATTGTTATTCGAGAAAAAATACATACCATCGCGTTCTCTCACTGACGAAAAATCCAACTAATAACAAACAAAACAAACAGTATACAAACAGGTATCTAATTATACTATGTGTATATTGTATACTGTATAGTAATAAATACTTAATTAAATCCTTGAAAAAAGAATGCGTCCCGTCAAAAGTCGACCTTTTTCGTACAGTTTATCACGCCAAAGTTAATAAAACAAACAAGAGTTTGTTTCATTTGAGATTCATTAGTTTTAGTATGCATTGTGTGCAACACAGTTGTGTAACAAAGCGTGGGTATTTTGGTAGTTCTCCAAAGTGTCACATATATGCAATATATATAAATAAAATAATAGTAAAATAGAGAAACGGAGCGAGTGAATAGAGACTGCGATGAATAACGTCGTGCAAAAGAAAACTTTGGTTTTTACTCGTTTTTCCCGCAAAACAATATTCTACACACTCGTCACGCCGATAGTCCTCCGCCGCCGATTTTGTTTACGTATTAATTCGGTATCAGGCGATCTAATATTTTATTGTTTCGCAAGGATATAATATATGAATTGTAAATATTGGATTTAAAGCGGTTGAAAGCGATAGACGCGCGTACGTCTCGATTTCAGACCAATAATAAGCTGGAAGAATACGAACGCACTACTAGTGAGTAGTCCGATTTCTGATTCGGAAAATTATTTCACTCCATTTATTAAGTTTTTACTTTTTCCATGATAAATATTTTCATTATTTTTTTTTTTTTTACTCTCAGCGGAGCACGACATATATCAGTTTTACTATGTGGTTTTTTTTTTTTCTTGTCCAAAGAATTCAAACAAATTTTTAAAATTAAAATTGCACTAGCGGCAATGGGTGAATTTTACTCCCGTAGCTTGTTAGTTTAGCTATAGACCGTCATATCCGTCCTAAAAACGGCCCTTTCTCCTTACATGGGTCAGGGGGCAGTAGATTAGTGGAAAATACGTATCAAGATACTAAGATACTCATAAGACTCGGGTATAAAGTAATTTTACAATTTTACAAAATCGGGAAAAATTTGAAGAACTGTTTCCAACGCTCTTAATTGAAAATTGTTGTGAAATTCAACGATGCATACATGTAATTATAATATAATTTCCTACACTATTATTTGTTCTTGAATAACTAATAATTTTTTTTTATTTTGTGATCTGTAATAGAAATGTATGTAGTTAATAGTTTTATTAGATTTGTAAAAAAAAAAAAAACCCTCGTTCAAATTAAAACAGACGTATAATAAAGAAAAGTCATATTTTTTATTTATTTTTTTTTTTTTTTTACGAAACCTTGAATTATTGAACTGTCAATATTGTATTTTTGGTGTTTACTTTTTAAATATTAATAATACTCATCCACATATTATACGAAAAATGATTGAAAAAATAATAAATACTAAAATTTGCCACCACCATCGTCAAAACCAATTTATTCTTTCTATATACTAATGTTATATAATATTTATGGGCATATACCTATGTGTACATATATAATATTAAGTTTTCTATTTCAAATTTAGAAACAAAGTTTTTAATTAAAAAAAAAACAACAAACAAAAAAAAAATAGTTATAATACGACAGAAAACCTTTTGCTTTGTTTTCGTTTTATTTATTTTTTTTTAATACCATCCGGGAGGCGAGTCGTTTTATTCACGAGTTGACCCAATTTCGAGATTAAACTTCGTATAAATTCCAAAATTTCAAGCCGAATAAAACCGTACACAAACTTAAATTACGGTCACTTAATTTTTTTTTTTTTTTTTAT
Organism: Cinara cedri; assembly: GCA_902439185.1. NCBI lineage: Eukaryota > Metazoa > Arthropoda > Insecta > Hemiptera > Aphididae > Cinara > Cinara cedri. The sequence continues at coordinate 722,257 of CABPRJ010002369.1, forward strand.
TCTTCGGCGATACCGAAAATTGTTCGATGTACGTATTATAACAGTATAAATTATCAATTATTATTATCGATTTCGGTCAAAACGTCGTCGTTTCAAACAATAAAAGTCTACTTTGTATCCTGATTGATTTAATAAATTACTTTTTGATTGGAACTATACATCATCAATCATAAAAAATAAATATATATATATACAATTAATTGAAAAATACAGACTATAATATATACGCTGCAAATGGTTAATTGACTTGAACTCAACGACAAACCCACGTTATAATATATAAAACATCGATTTTTACTTTTATTAAATTTCATTGAAAAACATCGTAATTACCAATTTATATTAATATAATAGTTGACAAACAGGTATCTAATAAATCGTAAAACTGTTGTTTTAATTAATCTGTTGAAAAATTACATTTTGATAAGATGAGACTTTGATAAGAATTATTTTTACAGTAAAATAAAACGGTTCCGATGATACGTTATTTTCAGAACAATATGTAAATACGTAATTTTAGTTTTTTCTCCGGGAAAGTACAGGGTCATACCTTATGTAGTAGCAAATAAATTATTAGATGTTGAATGTATTAGTGATATATTTCGTTCGATTAGTTCAATTAGATTCAATTTACTATAAGACGTGGCATTTGTGTGTTATTGTTCCCGGAAAACACTTTTTTATTTTATTACAATGCTCGGACTCCGTATACAGAATCTTAAAAGATGCGACATTGTCCACCCACGGTTGTGTAGCTATACTTTAATTAATAAATGTTTTTAGAACCCCGCGAACAAGTTTTCTTAAACATTAAAAAAAAAAAACACCCCGTTATCGAATGTCGGTATATGTCGATTTTGTCGCGGTTATTTTAACAGAGGAAGGTTTTCACTTTTTTACCGATTTATCGATTTCCGTTCAGATACCCTATGTCTAATAAATGGCTTCCAAACTTCTGAACTACAACAGTGGTAGACTCACGGTGCAATAAGTAGGTATGTAGGTACCTGGTTTTTTTTTTTTTTTGTTTTAAAGTATACAACACTTTTAGAACAAAACTGTCATAAGACTAAATTTGTCACTTTTGCGTTTAATATACCCACAGAATCACAACATTTTTCTCTACAAAATGTTAAACCACCACAACTCATGACAAAATTCAGCGTCACAGATTTGCGGCGGTTTAAAATATTTTCGTTTTTATCATTTTACTTAACGTAAAACTACCGCATTAAATCATATTTAATCATGTTTTTAAGATTAAAACCTGCCATAATTTTGTTTGTGGCGGTTTACGGTTTTGTTTATGTGGCATTATTACAATAAAGTAATATCACAAAAACAGATATTTTACATCTTATAATAATATACTTTTTTTTTTTTTTTTTGCAGCACAATGTAAAACTGCACTAAATCAAATTATGACACTATTATATTATGATGTAATATAATATTAAAAACCGTTATAAAGATAAATTCTGCTGATTAAAAAATATATTAATATCACGATATACATCCTACCAGTTTAAGGTACGGATATAATAATGTTGAATAAATATTTTTCATCTACGGCTGAAATAAATTGAATATTATATTCTTTTTTCAAATTTTAAATTTAAAAATCTTTTCTCAAAACTATGTACAGATTTAAAGAAGAGGCTGTCTCGCTCCAAAGATAAGTGTGTTTATCGTGGGGCTGGTGGTATTTTCGGTATACCGAAAAAATACCGCTGGTTGAAACTACTGGTATACCGGAAAAATACCGGCAGTTGAAACTGCTGGTAAAATAACAGGTAGTTGGTAAATCTGCAGTAGTACCGTAGTTTAAGTATTTATGGTAATTACTGTATTAAAGGTATTACAATAATAATTACTATACTGTTAGTCACTAGTTATCAGGTTATCTATTTCATTGAATCGAATACCTTATTATAATACCTTGATCCTTATATTTTAGAATAAATTGAGCTTATCTCTTCTTACTTATTAAGATGATACTTAGTGTGAACTCGTATTAGTAACAGGTTAGGCTAAACAGATCGAAATATGTTTTTTTCTCAAAAAACATCTTTTCGTTAGTGAATCAGTAAACGTACATTAATTTTTCAAAAAATAACTTAAAAGATATGGATTTTCCGTTTGGTTGTATTTTATTTGACGTTTTTTTCCAGACTTTTAGGTCATGATGTTATGAGTAAAGTAAAAAAAAACAGATTATACTGGGGATGGGTGATACTGCGTTTCCATGACAGCAATGATTGTTTAAATAAGATTAAAATAATGAAAACTAAATAATAACAAAAAATAAATAAAAACGGTTGCCAATGACAATCTTTCAATATGTTTAACCTAAAGAACCAACTTTTCTCATTATCTCGAGTATGAATGATAACTTGCAAAAATGACTTTTTTAAAGTAGATGCCAACTAAAGCCAAAATGTAACAAAAAAGGTCTCCTGTCATGTTTTAATTGGAGCAAGGTTTCTAGGAGAAAGGTTATTTGCAGACAGAAAAATGAAATAAAAAAAAATAACAATAAATACACCAGAGTAAAACCAATAGGTCACCCTAGCTTTACTTATGACCTAAAAAATTTGAAATGCTTGACGAGTCGAGCTCCACTAAGTGTTGTTTTTCAATTGCTTGAAATGTTTTTTTTTTTTTTTCCGCCAACGGTAATCGAACTAAACGCCTGTTGTCAATGCCTGTTTTTCCATCAAAGGTCCACTCGAAACAGTGGTCCTCCCACGGTGCGGAGTTTAATTGTTATTGGATTTTAATTGGCCACAAATACGATTGGATTGGCGAGCGCCGGTGATACGGTTATCGCCGTCAATATCAAATACTCGCGGCAGACCGTTTAGTCTAACCGGTTGACCGTAAGCATACCAAGCGCCGGCATTGAAATGTTCGAGTACCTAGTTTGTCGTTGACAGTCCCGTCTACTACACGCGTTGAAAAACGTCTCCGTTAATTATTGCTCGACATAGTGCACGCACGCGCACGCGCACATTATAACGTACCGCACGGTTTACGGAGACGAGGAGGATTGTTATTTTGTATTGTCTACGCGCGCAACGATTACGTATAGCGGCCCGGACACGCGAGAGAGACGGAACAGAACGCACGACGCACACGCGTGCGTTTATGCGCTACCGGATGCGTAAAGGGATAACGAAACGATATTACCGAGTTGCCCGTCTAGTCCCCGTGCGCGCATCACGATGATTTTCGTTCGCGCGCAACAATAGCGTGCGCACGATCAATTATAATTCCCGTCTGCCGACCTCTTCCGGCCGACGACTATTTCGAATCCCGCTGTCGGGGGCTACGCCGCGGCGCAGTTCGTCCCAATAATATAATATTAACAAAAGCCCCGCGGGACGCGATAACGTGCGCCGCATCACGGCGAGTAATCAAACACCGTTCGGACCCGAACGCGTTTTACGTGTAAACACGCGTACGGAAAAAAACAAACGAATAAACGTAAATTATTTCGCGTACAAAATGGTTTTTTTTTTTTTTTCTACCGCCCGCGGTTGAACATCCGATCTATCCGTACGGATTTTGACAAAAATCCCTTGAGTACGTTGTGTCACTTTCGCCTACGTTGAAACAAACATCGACGAACGGCATTGTGCCGGTTTATAATAATCGCAGGTTACTATGCCCGCTATGTCAATAGTAACACAATTATTGCGGCGAGATATAATTTCTTATATTTTTACACGATATACATATTTCGCATCATTGCAATATTGTACACCTACATAATGAATTTGCATATTTCAACTCTGTTCTCCCGATTATGATTAATTTTTACTACTGTCACCGTCGCCGTACGTATTTAAGCGCATAGACATTATACGCGATAAATTCATGCACGTTTGTGTGTATATATGTAATATGCGTGTGCGTGTGTGTGTGTGCGTGTGTGCGTCGAGTAATTAAACATTTACGACAAAGTGCATTTAATATTATAAAATTAATGTCGTGCCGCGTGCAGTGTACACAGAAAACACGTCTATACGCGCCAAAAAAAAGAAACGCATCGCTGGGAATATTCCGAAAAGGCCTCTTGAATAAACATCATTTATCATGTTTTGAACAAACAAAAATATTAGATTTTCGAATAATATAGTCGTCGAACAGAATACCTGTATATAAATATTGTACCACACCTGCAGTGTTTCCCAGCCCGACTATTTTGCATATATAAATAAAATTATCTCTATGGGCCGACGGTGGCTATAAACTAGAGGCATGCGTATACAGTAAGTAGGTTAGATGTAATTTTTCTAAATTCGAATCGGATATTATACTATTACTAGCTGATGTACCCGATATTTCCCAGGCTTACCTTTATCCCTGGCGCAGTAAATCGTTGCTGCCCGGTAATTTATCTTTTAAATAGGGCACTGTTCCCTTGTCCGTGACAACTAAATTAAATAATAATAACTGTTTTTTTTTTTTTTTTTACATCCGTATCGTCAAGGTTACCCGTAAATCGACAAAAAAAATGTAATTCTCGTTCCAAAATTACCAAAAACCCTGTATCAGCCACTCTCTAGTGGTTAAATTACGAGATAAAAGTGATTGTTAACGGTTTTCTTCTTATTTTGAACGTCAAATGTGCAAATTTTCATCAAGATCGAAATAAAACTTACCTAAATTTGTATTTACACAAAAAAAAAAAAGGTATGTTTAGTTGAAAATTTGTTAATAATAAATTTTGCATCGTCCGGATTACAACGCCGGTTGGAAACTACTGCAGTTATATTCAAAAATGCGAGAGAATGTCTCGTATTACAGCATTACTATAATGTATATTAATATATTAAGTAATAAGTTTAAGTACTTTTTATAATTCATGGATCCCTAGGATCTCTTGGATATCCATAGGTTTTTGAACACGGCATAATTATCATTTAAAAAGATCATTTTCCCGATTTCCTTGGTCTCGACAAATTTACAAAAAACTGCGTTGAGCGTCGAAATCACAAAATTCTGCGTAGAATATAGCGAATATTTTATTCCTCACCGCATTCTTCTCTCCCCCCCCTCTCGAAAAAAAATGACCTATCATAATTAAGTATAGATCAAAATCCGTATGCGTATCTACGTGGTTTTTATATACTTATAATAATTGTGGACAGGATTCGAATGTCATCAAACTGTTTGGTAGTTCAAAAACTATTCGGCAATAGAAAAAAAAAATTCGTACATTTTTTCAAAGTGTTGGATAGTTTTTCCGAAACAAAATATTCGATCATAGTAACAGGTATTCGAATAAAACAGTTTATCATATCAACTATCGATGGTATAAACTATTCGGAAGTCCCGCCCGTTAATATGTAAGTGCCGTGTATGTTTTTCTTTTAACAACAAAAAGCGCATCGATACCTATGAGTACAGTATAAGATCGTACAAGATACTAGTGCATTATATATTATTGTGTGGTCGCAATCGATCATTTGAAAAACAAAAACAAAAACCATAACGTTTTTTTTTTTTTTTTTTTTTTATATTTTTTATTCTTTATCGTAGGTATACACATTGTCTATTTAATTGTTAGACCTGCAATCTCGCCGCGAGCATAATAAACGATAATCTGACAAGACGATTGCACGTAAAATGTATACGATACACGAGTAGGAAATACATGTAATGTTCACGCCAAGTTTTGGCATACACGCCGTCCGCGAATTGTTATTACACCGACATGTCGAATCCGTCGGATTTGTATATTTCACGGAAATTCGGGAAAATTTTTTGTTTTTTTTTTTTATTCTATAATATACTCTCTCCCCGCACCCTCACTACTGCAACGCAGTCGATTATTAATAACGTTATTTTACCTCGTCGTCAATATCAGTTAATAACGTTCTCTAATTGCCGTTTGGCAGAGGAATTAAGTACGACTCACGTATCGTATTATATAGCTCGTACATTATTGTTATTATATTTTATAAAATATCGTCTCGAAAATCACGTACTTTAATTTCATTAAACTCTGCAAAAAAAAAAAAATAATAATAATAATAATAATACTACGTTTCCAACGTAATATCATTGTATTACGTAGGATATTGTTTTCTGCGAATATTCGTTTATAAAATATATTCGTTCGATCGTAGCCATTTTCCTCTAAAAATGAGAAAGGCCGATACTGTCGCTCAGTCACTGTTATAGGCGGAGATTTATAAGGAAGGATGTATACCATTGCTAACGAAATCGGTTCTGAGCAGAGTAATCATTAAAAACTATACGAAAAATACCAGTTTTTCCATTTAATAAAAAAACTAAAAGAAAAAAAAAGCCTCTCTCAGTACACCAACTAGATCAACAATTCTATAGGAAAGTTCCTATAAAGTTTTTCGCCGATTCGAGATTTTTGATAGAGAAGTTGTTTACAAATATATAAAAAAAACAACGCATCATAGTAAAACCAATACGTTCCTCACTTCGTTTAGAATTTACTACAGTTTTCCTCCACCAATACCAATTCTTCCCGATAATCAAAAAGCAAACATAGACTAATCTAGACCATTTGTTTCCATAAAAATAATGAGAAATTGTTACTATTTTAGTTATAATTTAAATTCCTTGTTGTATAATATCTACATTTCATACTGTGACCAAAAAAATTCTTAAAATTTTATTATATTCAAGCCATAATACTTATATACCTATTAATCAATTAATAAGTTTAAAAAAATCAAGTCAATATTAACTGCGGTACACAATGGTTAAGACGGTTAGTTCAGGCAGAAAATAGGAATTTTCGGAATTTTTTTTTTATTGAATTAATTTTAATTATATTGGAGAAAAATTTTAAAAAAAATGTTTACCCTGTAGAGAAATATTCGGAGAAAAATGGATAGTAGGAATCTTATTTTTTCCTTTCAGAAAAATGGACAGTGGAGGAAAACAGATATACCGTTATCTCGTTTTCAGTGGAAAATGATCCCGTCCGTTCATTTAACCTAAACTTAAAACGGATACACGACCGTAGCTCCCGAGATATAAAATTTAACCTTATTCAATATATTATTGTAAGGGTGCAGACGTTCAATTTTGTTTCGGTTTACCGTATTTGGATACTCCGTATTCGTTCATCATTATACCTTTGGTCTTAGAGATAAAGAAAAGCTTAAGTCAATTATGTAGCTCTTAATACTACCCAATTAAATTTTGAAAACGCATACACTTTTACGTAAACTAATGCTCCCTATTTCACGTGTACACGCTTTCACGTATTCACGTGAAATTAACATTTTATTCTATAAAACCGTGTGCTTAAAATATCAGTGTACACGTGAAATTATTCACATGTACACAATATATTACGAGTATTTTACGTTATTATTGACGTGTTTTCGCTACTTATTCACATGAATAGCACTAAAACACTTAAACACGGATAGTTAATTCATGTGTAATAAGTAATACATAAGCGAAAATTTGCTATTCATAATATGTACACGGAATCCGTTTCCACGTAATTATTAATTTAGTTTTTCAATAGAGGCCTCTAAACATAAGTTAATACACTACATACACGTTTTTTCGAAGGTACAATACAGACATGTATTGGAATAAATTGCTTTAAACAGTTATTTACTATGATTCTCATATTTTTGCGGTACAGATATTAATTAAATTTAAATTTAAATTAATTAAAATTCCAATAAACTCTGGAATAGACATTTATTTTTAATTGTAAATAGTTTAGCTATACAGACATTTGAAGGCATTACAATACTTTGAACAGCCATTTATCGGAATTCAAACATATGTAACAGACACGCATTGGAGTTCAAAAATTCCGTAAAATTTTGGTTCAAAACAATGGTCGTTCAGCACTATTAATTCCATTCTTTGTATGTTCAAAGTCGTTTAAATCCATAAAATGTCTGGTCCAAATAATGTTTTTTTTTTAAATATTTTGTTAATTAAATTTTTTATACACGTTGAAAACCACATCATTTCATATATTCTCATTCCATATAAAATGTATGTTCCAGCTAAAATATATCCCAATACAATATAGGCGACCCTTCCTGCAATAAATACACCTTTTAATCCTTTTATAAGTACATCGTCCGTCAAGGCCAACAATATTCGTTCCCGGAATAAAAATCTCGCAATGCGCAGGAATCGTTTGATCAGCGACAACACAATATGATATGAACGAGATTTTGTTATTCAGCATCGATATTTCGCAGAGTCTTCTGTAACTTCGAATTAATTAATTCCAGCTAACGTTATTGTGTTATATAAATATGACGGAAGCGTCATCGGGTGCAAATATTCTTACTGAATAAAATACAGAGTGATTTTTTTTATCATGAACCGACAATTTTCCCGGAGGATTTTAAGTGAATTCGATTTCTTTTTTTTCTTTTTTGTTACTATTATGGAATCATTTAGGCTTTTTTTTAAAATAACCTACTAAATAACCGTTTAAAGTTTAAGCCAAAGGAGTAGGGAAGAGTTATCAATGTACCATTCGAAAATAAATACACAATTTGTCACTCTTCCCTATTCATCCAGTTTTCCAACTATAATAATGATAACAGTAAAATGCCATCAATTTTGTGTCTATATGTTTTAATTAGAACTATTTTGTTCAAATGCCATATAATAATACAATCTATGAATATGATAATATATTTTATCAAATATCGTAACGGAGAAACCGTTTGCTTGATAGCTATTTTTGGACAATGGGTGACATCCATAGATAATACATTTGTTATTTATGTCCATCCATTATTGATTATCTATTGTCACATCAAAAAGCTCTACATCCATTATAGATATGTGCTGCGACGGACTGATAATAATATATTACTGTTATATTATCATTACTTTCATGCGTTCAATGTAAACTTTTATCGGCCCAACCGTGAGATTAATTTTGGGACTGTCGACTGTCGAGGTACTCGTTACTCAGTCAAGTGTCCGTGTTCACCTATTGCGTTTACATACTATTTTATTAAATATTAGGTACATATTAAAATGTTTTAATTGCGTGTAAAATATAAAACATGTTTGTTTCGTTTTAGAATGGTTATTGTGACGCATAAATAATTGAAAAATGGCATTTGGTGGTACAGGGGCGTGGCCCCCACGGGTTATTTTTCGTTACGTAATTTTAGCACTCCCAATATTTGGGCTTTAGTTGTGCCTATGGGTGCACCAACCAATCGAAATGGTTGATGGACCAAAGCGAGGAAAACATAATGTAATGTAAGAGTCACACCGTAACTTCAAATTATTAGTTGTAAATTCAGCCTCCAAAACTCTATTAAGTATAATATAAATAAAACCTTTATGTACAATAAGTATTGTACACAATACCATCAAACGACTGCACACCTATATGGTGTGTACGTCTGCACGTCGTGTCATATCACACACATGCAATTAATAATTAATACCTACGTGCGTCCCTGTTGTAAGGACGCTTACAAATAATTGGTCCAATGAAATATAAATTGGTCGTGGCGGTCATACAAGTACGAAGTCTACTCTCTCGGAAATGCAAAATAATCGTTTAAAACGATTTAAAGAGGTGTACGAGTAGTGTAAAGTCTTGTCTATAATAATAATATTATTATTATGCTTCGTGCATGTACATTGTACGTGTGTGTGTTGTGTGTAGTCTGTGGCTCCGCGGCTACCGGTTTCATCGACTCGCACGCGATTTACAAAATTGTTATTATTATTATTATAGTATATTAGCCATTAAGTATATATTATTAAAAGCGTAAACTCATCGTCACTCCGTAAAAAAAAAAAAAAACAACAACATTTTTTACAAACTCGATTAAAATTGTATTTTATAAATATTATAAACTGCGATTACATGCACTATGCACTCACTAATATGCAATAAACGTAAATTATAATATGATAGATGTATCATATAATTGGGCCATACAAATGGTAAAATAAACAAAGTTGATTCGTATTAGTGTGCGTCTTTATAACATGCATTTATCGTCATCTCAAATATTAAATTCGTGTAAAACAAAATACGTACAATTTATCTATTACGCTAATATTATATAGAAAAAAGATTTGTTTTTATGTTCGTAATGGATAAGCTCAAAAACCGAATTGACCGATTTTAAAACTTCTTTCGTCTAGAAAAACTACATTGTCAGCGAGTAACGTGTGCTGTATTTTAGTTTTAAAACAAATTGTAAATCCCTACGAAAATTGCGGTAATTATAGATTTTTAGGTATTTTCTATACGAATATCTAATTGTTTATTCATGGTCGAACCTTGGTGATATGGATGACAATTTGGTTGTCACGAACAAGAAAACTATTATTATTATTATTACTATTTACACTGTTATCTAGCAATAGTAAAGCATTGTCGGGCCAGCTTGTAGATTTATATTTTTACATGTATAATTTGATATTCAATTCCTACTAGTCGCCAAAAATATCGACCCGCATTTCTGTATTTTTTAAAACCTGCAGTTAGTTAGTTTGGTTTTAAAATTTAAGTATTAAAATGCATTAGGGTAATGCGAATTAAATATGCATAATAACATACAATTTTAAATAAAAACGAATTACAGTAGTTCGCACTAGCGACTCCGTGTTTAGCGTTTACGTGATAGTCGTGATAAAAACTTGACAAAGTATACTGTAATAGGTATACGTAGTATTTTTACCTACACATAACCTAACATACACATTACAAGTCAATAAACCTAAAATATTATTTTATATACGCTCGAATACATCGAATATATTTTATTTACCATAGATACACCTATATAATTCCGATAAGTACAGAAAACTGTATCGTGTAGCAATATATAGCTAGACTATATTCTATGGGTTAGATGTATCTTTTCTCGACATACAGTTCCACGCGACTTTCTCGCGATTAAATTGTTATTAAACGTAATAATATAACAAAACTATTATGTGTTACACTGCTAAATATATGTATACTTAAAGATTTTAAATAACTTATGACATTTCAATCTGATTCTTTTGAAAATATTCAATTATGAAATAATACATATTAGGTTTATGAAGGCAGATTATTATTTTAACTTTTAAAGAATAATATAATCGAAACACGTATTTTTCGGTCGATATTATATAGGTGGTTGCAACGTAAGCACAATAACAGGAATAAATATATTTATAGGTGTTTATGTTATTCTATTTTAAAATCATAATTGACTTATTTTTTGTTCCATTCGAATGCATAAATATAATTCTTATTGTCATTTCAACGATAAAATAAACCCATCGAATTCGATAACATTTTATTGTACTTGAATAGGTATAGAGATTAGTAGTTGACCAAATGTAATTTTTTTTATTATTATTATTACATTTTTTAAATGAAAAAAAAAAAAAACGTATAACTCATCAAAATTCTATTTTATTATATACAGATATTCGTCATAAAATATGTAGGTATTCGTTTGATTGCGGCGGAAACGATTTTATGGAAAATATTCCGAAATAAACGTAATTCAAAAAATACCATGCATAACAATTTTATCATAAATAATTATTAGATATTAAAGGTACGCATAGATATTGTAATAATGATTATAATAATTATAATGTGGGCATAGGCGCCCGCAGGAAATTTATCAGGGAAGGGCAAAATAAAATCAAATACCAAAAAGTACTTAAAATACAATTATGTTTAAAATTTTAAATCGAAGTAATATAGAATACGATACTGAACTATACTGAACTATACCCAAAAAAATGGTGAAATTTGATCATAAAAATGATAGAAGTGGGGCATGAAAAATTACAAATTTTCATCTTCCTGGTTTCAGTCCATATAGAAACGTCCAAAGCAAAAAATACCCGTAACACACAAAATCAGGGTTAATTTATATTGAAATTTAACCCAAATTTAATCACTAATTCAATCCGATTAATCAGCAAACAGAGCCACCTCTAATTTCCGAGTTTGAGATCGTGATTGGTCTAAATGAAGCCGGTATAGAAATGTTCAAAAGTAAAAGGGAAAAAATGTAATGGACACAATACAACGGAATGGTCTCCATTTTCCGGGAAAAATTCGATAAAAAAAATAAAATGAATCGATAACACTAATCTTGTGTAATCACTGCCGTGACAACTGTAACTCTCCCTGCTTACATTCTAGTGAAACTGTTGTCTGTAGGACACATAACACTTGTGTTCTAAAAGTGATTTATTATGATTTATAAACGTAATTTGTAGAGGCTTTAGAATAAAAACGTTGAAATAGGTATATTTGTTTTACACAAAAAAAAATAGTAAAATTTTTTTTTCCCCAAATTAAATACCGCTTGTGTATAAATGCTTTGAATCATTTGACTGCACTAGACCTGAACGTGTACCACTGTACCTATATAGAAGCGCCGGCTATACCATAGTTGCTGTTTCAGACCTTGCTGGTCTCGACGGAAAATATAATATTTTTATCATGGTTTATCATTATCATTTACAAATCGGGTCAACATCACGTTTGTCTCTAATCTTAAATCTATAGAAAAAAAAAAACAAAAAAAACTCGTGACTTTATGTTTATATTGTGGCCAGTGCACATAAAAATGTTTACATATTATAAAAAAAAAACTCGCCGTAAGTATTATCTTATATAAATAAGTGTACTTAAACTGCATAATATATAATATGTAGATAACGACATAATTCGCACGCGCATGCACGTGTATTTACCTACAAGAATAAAAATAACCAACAACTTTTTTACCAGAAATGTTTTTACTCCGATTTTTAGGTATAACACTTTTTCTGAAAGGAAATCTGACTGGGGTGGTACTTTAAGGAAGTCATTTTTTGATTTTCCCAAGAATTTTCATAATAAATGAGAAAATACACGCAAAGCTTTGTTGGCAACTTCAGGATATTAATCTTTAATGTTATTTTAAAATCCTAAAAGTGATAATGAAGAAAAAGTATCCGGTCATTTCGGTAAAAGGCCATTTTTCGATTTTCACAGGAGTTTTCGTAATAAATGAGGAAAACGAGAAAAAAACGTAGGAAAAACGAGAAAATGTACAAACTGTATTATTTACAAATCGTAAATATTACGGCCTTTCAAAACACGCATAACTGAACTCTGCTCAAAATCGTTTTTCGTAAACAATGATTAATCTTTGCGTACAGATATACATTAAATTTTCCCTCTACCTTCCCAACTTCTCACCTACAAACACCTACAGTGGCCCACCCATCGTGCGAAGTATATCCATTTGTTTTTGATTTGAAAAGTTTTGTTAATTTTTCAAACTCAACTTTGCACGTTTTTTTTCATCGTGGAATAATTTAAAAACATCCAGATCCAGATATAAATAAAATTTAAATAGATTATAATTGAATATTTCAATGAAACAAATGGGTAAGCTCTGCTTGTCAGGACTATCAGCCTGGTCACGCCACTGGCAAATGGCAATGACTTTTGATTTCTCGCTCCTTATGATATTATATTATTATTGTGCGCCTATCTAATTTCCCTGGTCATCCACAAATGTGAACTATAATATGATGATTAGTAATTGTATTACATTCGATATACAGTATATAAGTTCGATTTAAGTACTTCAATGTGATTTATTAATTGAGCGATTAAGTTTTGAACTCGGCTTAACCTCAAAAGTATATTGTTGGCAAGTCGACAACCGCACAAATGCCGACCGATGAAGCTTAAACTCATTTCACTTGCGTAATCCCAGCGCATAAAAAAAACAAACCTATTTGATTCCGTTTTTTTTAATTTTCTTTTTTTATTTATCATTCAGTAGCATTATAATCCGAGATTATACAATGTATATTTACCATGATATTTATACAGACGTTAGTAATAATATTTCATTTTATTTTCACAATCTAAATACGGAAATTAAAACGAAATCAAATTTCGTACTCTTCCGAGTAAATAATAACTAGCTATTGCATTAATATCACAATTTGTTTATTATTTTAAATCTATATTTTATTTTTGATTTTAATGTTCAGCCAATTAAAAAAACAATGACGATATGCTGATTAGTTTGATAAAACGAATTAATACAGGTTGCATTTCATTTGTAATTATTAAAAACAATAATTATTAATTCATTATTATCAGTTATACGTGTTATAATATACATGAGTGTTATAAAAACGAAAACTGATTTGTAAACAGCTTATCATAAAAAGACCGCTTTTAAAACAATCTACGCGTAATCGTATTAATTTTTAAAATTATAAACAACTATTTTGAGACTAGATACTAGGATATTTGGTCCTACAAGGAGAGAGGACTATATTCAATTTTTGCCATTTTTTTTTTATAATTTTGTTAATTTAATGTTATTTATGTATGATTGTTCTAACACATGTTAGTAATTAAAATACCTTAAAGTCGTGGTATGATGCACTTTTTGTTTGACGAAAAAACATAAGTCATTATTATAATAATCTGACTTGGGCAATAATTTAGAACGCCATAATATGTAAGTTAGGTCGCATAACAATTTCGAAATTGTTTAAAATTTTTAAAAATTGAATATGCAGATATAGTCGTATTGGAAATTTATCGACATTGACTCGAGCGCTTTTTCCTCGGAACTCAAGATATAATATAAACGCAATCACGAAATCATATTGATTATATTTTGATGTGCAGCTTTCTCGGAAACCCGTGGTTTTTTAGGGCAGTCAATGTTTACACCTAGCAACCTACTAGACAGATAGACAAAGTTTTAATTTTTAGTCTTTTTCTTTATTTATTCCCTGTTCTTCTTTCTGTGCAGTTTACAAACAACAATACATATATGGACTACAATACTATAAAATATAAAAATGTGTCCGAATAATTGTATACAGATCAGTGGTTCTTTTGGTGCACGCGGTCCCACGACGAAAGACTTTTAGAAATCTCGGACGCCATACCGAATTTCTTTCGAATACCTTTTTACCTACCTACCGATAGAGCCACCGCGGACCACAGTTTAAAAACTTCTGTTATAGATACCACCGAAATCAGAAGATTTTTGTTTTTTTTTTATACAATTTCTAATAGAATTGCCGATTCACAATAATTATTAATAACCGATTATTATCTCCGTTTATCCCAACACGGGAATAATGTTACGCCACCGTATCATTGTGACGGCGGCGGTTCAGTAAAATGTATAGTAGGTACATACTTATGTACACGTTCATAAACCTGTACACTTGTTCGGTTGAGAATTTTATACTTTCAAGGGCTGGGCTCTTTCGTAAATATGATTATTAATTATACACATAATAAACAATATAATGTTATGCGTGATAATAATAGAAACACAGCTATTTACACCGAAAGGAAATAATTAAAACGCCACCGCGCAACGGCTCGTTTATTAAATACCTATAGGTGTATTTTTCAAAACGGCTGCGTGTGAAATACTGTGCGCGTATCTCTGAAATATTCCGCTCTTCGCGACCCGGGGGTGTTTAAACCCCGAGTTTGACCTTAAGGCAGCGATATAAATTTTACCGTACCGCGCCCGTTGGATAGACAGAGACCGCGGTTGAACATACGTACAATGCAATGTAAGGGTAAACGTCCTTTTAATGTAAATAATGATTTTATTATAATCGCCCGAGATTATTTTTCATACAAAGTTACCCGCGATTTATCGTATTATTAATATGCTACGCATTGCTGCGGTACAAAAACGTACAATAAATTAAAATAACTTTACCCCGGCAACATAGCAACCTTGCACTTTTTTTTTTTGCCGAAAATTATGATTATACATATACACGCTTTTTATCAACATTTATATGACAAATATTTACAACCAAATTAAAAACGAAAATTGAATAATTATACAAATTTGTATTATGTGAAATATCACTTTGCATAGAAAATAATCCGGAGTAACCTCGAATATCGGACCCCCGTGATATTTAACCTCCTCTCCTCCCCCCCCCACTCGCCCAATAAAATTGCATTAAATAAATATAACCTTCACCCCTCCCTCACCTATCATTAACTGTCCGGGAGTAAAATTTCATTAGTGATTATTGATCTCGATAATATTTCACTGAGATGATAATAATGGTCATTAATCACTGACACACCTGTTCGCAATTAATTATTTTTAAACTGATTGTCACGTATTACCATCGTAATTCAAAATATATTATAGAATATAGATTGTCAATTATAAAAATTATCCCAACAAAAGCTAGACGTACTTCATACCCTTGGTAGGCAACTGTAAATGAGAAGGTAATTAAGAGTACCTATAGAATATACTATAGGGTAATTAAATGTAATATAGTCTTCGAAAAATTGACGATAATTCGTTGCGATTAAAAAACCGATTTAAGCTGAGTAGTATTAACTGTTAGTCGCGGTTTTCTCCTTGTAACCTGCAAGGTATCCTAGAAACTAACAAAAATAAAAACCAACGTGTATCGCAATTTGTTATCAGTTTTTTTTTTATTTTATTGAAATTTTTAGAAAATTAGACTTTTTTTTTAAAATAAAGTATACATTACAGAGTAAGAAGTCCACATATTTTAAAGTAAATATGATGCACATAAAAGAAATCTAGAATTAACTAACTGAAAAAGTGATGGGTGTGCCACAGTTTTAGAAGAGAAGTTTGAAAGGAAGATATATAAATTAATTTTATTTATATCTAACGATACACGATTCTAAGCAGAATATTATTAGTCATATTTTTCACCGTGTTGCCAGGGTAATAAAAAACAATATAAAATATGTAAATAAAAAATAACTGTACGCAAAATCGCCAGTTTTTCCCATTTATTCAAAACACTAGAAAAATGGCATAAATCAAAAATGCTACGAGACACTTCCAATAAAGTTTTTGATTGAAACACGATTTCTAGTAAAAAAAAAAAAGTTGTTTAAAAGCACATACAGGAAAAAAACCATAATTTATTCCCGACTTCGCTCAGAATTTAAAACGCATCTAAGTAATAATAATAGCCCTTTCGCTGCACACTCATCAGAATTTAAAATATTACTAACAGTGTAAGTAGGTATTGAAATATTCGCCTTGTAACCTCGGTAATCGTGGATTATTATAAATGTATAACCCCAAGTATACGCTACGCGATACACTGTTGTATTATAATATATACTATACGACTACGTGACGTCATTGTGGATTTTTAGTTAGAGATAAGTATTAGGTCAACTCGCGCTCAATGATATGCATGTCGTATCGCCATAAAATTAGCCCATCAGCGCAATATATAAAAATAATAATATTATAAAACTCAAAGACATTAAGAGGTCCGAGGTTTATAAAAACGTTGGACAACCGCCGCCGCCGCCGCCGCCACCGCCGTTTATGTACGCGTGTTGTTCTGCTATAGTCCGAGCATATTATCGCGTCGTACCGACAGTCATAAAAACCGCAAGTACGGTCGTAAGTACGATTTCGGCGCGTTAAGTCCATTAACCGACGTCCGGGTATATAACACTGTCGAAACTCCGTCGCAGAGTATTACAGGCATACCCTTCCCCTGCAAGCCCGTCTCACTATAGAAGCAGTACTCAATATAGTATGCAAGTTAATAATTAAAGGTAACAGAAGGCGACAAAATTCCTAAAGTTGTAATAAATCTCAAGTCTCCTTTCGATTTTAATCACAGCGAGGAAAGTATCGGTTTTCCTATGATGCATTATGTTTGTTTTGTTTTTGATTTATTTTTGTGTCTGTTAAACTTCGGATAACACCGAATATTGCTCAGAATCGTATTTTATTAGCAACGATTTATCTATAGAACTTCAGCAAACCCTGGTTTTTCTCAACACTAATAGTTATAAATTTAATAATTCTGTGTACCTTCACAACTAAAACAGTGACACTGCATCCATCAATAATATATCAGCTATTTTAAACACGTGTTATAACCTAACTATAATGCTATTTTCAAAACTAGCCAGAGTATAGTGAAAAACCGTTGAAATTCATTGCGATTTTTTCAAAGTGATTTCTAGAATTTTCTTAAAATTGTATTATTTTTTTTTGTTCACGTTCAAAACCAATGGTACGACCCGAATCGTCATGGCATATAAAAGAAAAAATTTCAACGGATCTTTGGTACTTTATTTGTTGTTGCCAAATTCAAAACAATTAAGTGCGAGTGATCAATTTTTAAAACACGCCATATATATATCGGATTAATAACAAACATTATGAAAAATCGCTCGGGATGTAGGAAACTAGATACTTCACGGCAATACATGTAATCCGCGTCTGCTCTTCCCTGCGCCGACGCTACACGAGTCCTCCGGACCGCGTGAACTCACATTGTGCGATTGCCAGAATATCGTCTGCGGAGGACGCATTGATCGACGTACTAAAATTATATGATAGCATTATCAGTTCATTGTTCGTATATTATGAATGTCCAATGCCAAAATGTTAATCAAATTAATATAGTATATTATAAAATCATGATTTTTTTTCTTGGCATTTTTAACGCTGAACGATGAACCACCGCCGCCGCTGCCGCCAATGTCGAGGATCGATATTATAATTGTACATTTTTATTTTTGCGTATATACCTACACGCGTACAATAATAACAATAACAATATGACGTACCGAACACGCAGAACGTTCCCTCTAATTGGCTCTATGATTATTTATCACTAGTTTATTATATCGTTAACTTTATTTCAATAATAACAACAAGTAACATGCTATTCGGTGTTTTTCACTGTTGGCCGAAATTCGATACAGTTCCAAGGAAGTTATATGGTGTCCGAAATGTTAATCTAAGACTATCTAGTCGACGAAAAACAACGACAGGCTTAGTCGTCAGATTCGAATCCAACAACTAGTACATTGAATATATTATAAAACGATGAGTTTTTTTCATTAGGACTCCGTGTAGGTATGTGCATGTTGAATATTGTATGATATTTACAGATATCCTACTTTAAACGTATAATGTCATATCTAACCAGTCAAAGGATTCCATTCGCCTCTGTAGCTCGTTTCATGTAGAAAACGTGAATACCCGACGACAAATGTAGGTGTATAACAATAATATTGCAGCGCGGGTGCTTTCACCATCCCATCATGGCCGATTGCACGAGCGGAACGCCGACACGAAATAAACAAACGATGTTAATATTTTATACTCGTACATAGGTATATATACAGGTATTTCAAGTTTAAGTATATCCGTCATTTTATGAAAATGATAATAATATCGAATTAGTTTTTTTATATGTTTGCTTTATTATTGTTTATCACGCAGACATGGCTTTAACCTCCGAAACGATGCACGAAAATCCGTGTATACGCAATGCCAGAACCCCTTTATTGGCCATCGGCTCAAAAATACAACACAATTTGTGGATTTTATCATGAAATTATAAATTTCATCCAAGTTACTTGAGGAAAACAACTCAATTTATCGAACACAAATTCGGCTCTATTCTAAAGATTCGGATTTTTAAATTCTCATTGTCGATTTAGTGATAACAGACCAATATTGTACAGGATTTATTCACGATAAATTGAAAATTCTTGTACGCGACACTGACTGCGACATCAACATTTCAATGAATCAGTACTGTACGTTAATATATTATATATTATTCATCACTATAGTGATTCAATGATGTGCGTTATCTAGATAAATTAAATGTATAGTATATTTTTATCTCGCCTAGTTAAACAAAACAATTTTCTGACTACCTAGATATTCAATTTTAACTCTAATTTTTTCATTTTCGATATTCAATAATATTGTCAAAGTAATTATATTTATTACTAATTTTTTGTTTGTGTAAAAATATTAAAATAAATAGATCTTGTTGGATGGTTTTAAATAAATACATTCGATGGTAACTAGTTTGAAAATGTGTTTGTAATGTTTTGTTATTATTAATATTTAATGATCAAAATGATAAAATGAAAGGACGTGACGAGTGACAAGAGACTTACAATGAGTTTTAAAAGTATGTTCTATAAGAATGTGATAAGACCGACTATACTGTACGGTTTGAAGTGTTGTGCGGTAGACAGACAAATATAACAAAGAATGAGTGTATCGGGGATGATAATTCTTAGGTAAATAAGTAGAGTGACGAGAGAAGATAAAATAAGGAACGAGTACATACGAGATAGCTTAAGCGTGGCTTTAGTAGTAGAAAAATGAGAGGAAATAGATTGAAATGGTTTGGGCATGTCGTGAGAAGAGGTGAATCAAAAGTTAGTAGTAAGAATAATAATGCAAGTAGACGTAGGAGGAAAGACGGGAAAAGGAAGACCGAAAAATAGGTGGTTGGATGCTATTGAGAATGATATGAGAACACTCAAAAACGGCCAATATAGGCGAGGTGGGACTGGTGGGAGGTCGGGTCAAGTGGAAGTTTAGAACGATGGTAGCTGACCCCAATTAGCTGGGGTGAAGGCGCAGAGAAAAAATAATAAATAAACAAATTATAATACTTTGTGAAACATAAATCATTATTCATTGTCCAATATAGTTAATAAAAATAAAACAAAATTATAATTTACTATTTCACAGGTTTAATATTTTGTGAGACTTTAAAAGTTAAAACCATAAAAATGTATCTGTTTTTACACGTGGATAAAAGAAGCTGTTATCTTATATATTATTTCCTGAACGCAATATGTTTAGTTGTATCCATTATCTAGATAAATTATCAACGTATTATCTCTTATCTTATTTAGACATTTTTAAAGCTATCGTTACGGAATACTGGATAACCATTGTCTCTCTTTTAGTCACTATATACATTATACAAGTCTTGGAGAAAAGGACGTGTCGTATACACGCGAATCATAAAGAGATTCTATATACCTCATTGCAATGTATGTATGTGTGTGTGTGTGTGTATGTGTGTGCTGTGCAGCACATCCGGCACGAAAGACATCGTATAATTTAGCACCGTGTATCACGTGCGCTCGTTATTCCGGAAAACACCCTGACGACGGCCGTGTTTCATACACTCGGGTACCTCGCGTACCTATGCGCGCAGGAAAAACCACCGCGATACGCAGGTATATCGCGGAAAAGGACCCCAACCGAACTCTTTTCAGTATATACGAGGGAGGAATGAATATAAAACCAAACAAACACCGGATCGTATACGCAATAATAAATAAAATGGCAAATGCGTATGTGCGTGTATATGTCTGTGTGTGTGTGTGTGTGTGTGTGCATTATATTACAGAAATGCCGTGACCCAGAAGAAGAAAAGCGGGTATATAGGTATACAGAGTGATTAACGTGACGTAGGACTTGGGAATTCGTTTTTTGGAAATTATATGAATAGCACAGCAGCTCTAAAATGTCGCATTTCCGATATTTTTTGTCACACCTGTTTTTTTGATGGTGAAACCGCTAATTGCTTTTGGTTCTCAAATAGCAACTTATACATTAAATACGTTACAAATAGACGAAGTTTTAATTTAAATACATTTTAGACGTTTTTAATTTCCGTTAACTAACTAACGATATATGTTGCTTGTAAGTTTGACATTTTACGGTTAGTAGGAGAGTAGTGGAGCATCATCACATTTTTTGTGGCGGTGCGACACCGAATAGTGTTCCACTACAACCCATTTTGAATGGGTTAAATTTCAACAGTAATGTTAGGTTTTAGTGCTGCTTTTTTTCTCTAATCTAAAACAAAATCCGAAAATGAGTTAATACACTTTTCGAAATAAAGATTAATTTACAATTATGTTAATCACTCTGTATGAGTAGGTATAATATTATTATACACGTATGGTGCGACCCGGTCATCGGAAACGCTGCTGTTCGTTCCTCGATAATCGTCGTATTTTATAGACGCGTAATTATAGACATTAGGACACACGCAAGGAGAATATAATATTATCGTAAAGGTAAAACCCTGTATCGGCGATGATCCTAATTACCATCGTATTATTTTACCCATACTTATATACGTATATAGTTCTGTATTCGAGGCCGCAGGGACGTCGATGACCGAAAGGTTTTTGGACCATGGTTGGGTCGAAAATTCAAAATATATCTATGAGGGGGTTGCGAGTAAAGTCCACAATACGAATACATAATTATTCATATATTCATAATTATATTTATTGGAACTTCCTGTAAAATCAACGTTTTAAAATAACACTAAAAAAAAGCACGCATAAAGTAAAAAATAATAATTTATGTACAGTCATTTAATTTGTATCTGTACGTAACAATAAACCATTGCTAACGAAAAACGATTTTGAGCAAAGTATTTTTAGTTGTATTTTTTCTCTCGTCAGAAATCAACAATAATTGTACGAAAAAGGGCCAATTTTTCCGACTTATATAGAAAACTACAAGGAAAATCAAAAAAACCGACTTTTTTAATGCTCCAACTAGATCAAATGTACAACAGGAAAGTTCCTATAAAGTTATAGATTGAATCAAGACAAAAAACACATCATAGTAAAATCAATTAATTGCTCGCTTCATTCAGTCTAAAAAGATAATAGAAAAATTCACTCTCCCCATGCAGAAAAAGATTTTCGTGTTACCTTTTTTCTTTTTCTTTTTGTCGCAAAAAAAAAATACTAAATATATTATATACCAAAGGCTTATTATTAATCGTTAATGCAAAATAAATGTTAAGTGTCTTGAGGGACATCTTGTTGATGAGTTCCGTGTAATATAAAAAAAGTACAAGATAATAATATCAACTGGCCTGTTACATTCGATCAGTTATTTCCACAATAAAATAACCAACGTGATTTAAAGAAGAAATTATCTTTGTATCGCTAACCGTTGTAAATTAATGTTACACGCTATTTTTTTTTTTTTTAATTATACAAATTATATTTCGAGGGGGTCGGACTCTTAAACCCTCCCCTTTTGCGTTCGTCTCTAAATAACCTAATACTGACGTGTGGAATAAATGGCACCAACGTCCTACACGTATGTAAACAATTTCGTTAGTGCTGCTGCTCCCACCCCTCCGCAGAAATCATCACGCTACGCTAATAGCGAACGCGTTTGTTAAAATTTCAAAATAATAATTATATATGTATGTATATATTATTCATTGTATTTATAATAATACCGGTCACGCCCCGTACGTGTTAAATCGCGTATTATTCATGGTAAATTAATGAAATCCCTATACTCGAGCAAAATAAACGCAAAAGTCATCGCCCATTTTCTCAACCGTTGTGCAGGTGTAAGCTTATTATAGTGTTATAATGAAAACCGTCTCAAAGGTTTCGAACGGCAACAAACATCCGCCACTGGACGAGTTTAAATTTTCACTTCGTAATACGCATGTGAAGTACCCATATATGTGATACGTACATTGTGCATTGTATACGATTTTGTTTCTTTTTTTTTTTCTATGTATTTTACAATATTCCATTCAAAAACGTTCAAACCGAATCGATATAAATAATCGCGTTGGTAATAAAAACAAAATATGAAACATCATAATATTTATATAATTATTATTCTCGTATATATTATTATTAAACGCGGTACGCAACGCATAAAAAACAACATGCTATAATCTTTTAAAAAAAAAAAAAAACCCCGACTAAATTACATATTATATAGAAACATAAAAAATAATTAAGCCACTGCGCATACACACCAACGCCGCCTTTAACATAACGACAATGTACTCTACTCGCGTATTATAACATAACATCAAAACACCAATACCCAATTGTTGACGAATATTTAAAAAAAATTTAACTACGCGGGACGAAAAAAAAACAAACAGGCCTAATTTACAACAATAATTACTGTCGTATTGACTCGACAACACATCATATAATATTATTATGCAACGTGCACCGGGTGTTTAGTTTCGAACCGCGAAAATTTGCGGGTGGGTGAAAAAAATCTTCCGACATCGTAATACAGCATATTAATACGATATTAGTGTACTCAATTGATTCGATATTTTTAGCGAGTTCTAAGAAACATTACAATAATCGTATAAACATCATACCGTCCGCGCTGTCGAGTAAACATACCACGTATATTCGCATATATTACAGCAGTTCGATAACGTTTCCGAAATTCCTACACAAATATAAATTAGGTTTTTTTTTTTTTTTTTTATACGCTCACTATAATAACGTACAATTTATTCCGATATATTTTTCAACAGACGTTCGTCATTGTTATAAATATAGTATAACGTACAGTGTATTGTATATTGTACTAAATGTATACAAAGAATGTGCATAAGAATGTAATTGCATAGTTTCAATACCCAGCAATAAGTTTCTATCTGCGGATTGATACAAGAAGGTCAACGAAAATAAATTACGTATTACAATAATTATGAAGTTCGCGTTGGATTTTCGGAAATAAATTTATTTTGTTCAACTTCAAATTTTTAATTATCAATCTGTTTGTTGACATTGGTCCTTTCTGCACCAACCCGTCACGGATGCACGATATCACTATACGTCATAAATGCATTACCAGACGGTGACTGAGTCTACGTAATAATAGCCAAATCGAAAATGTCCATATGGCCAGAGTAGTATATCGATAAAAAATAACCGTAGAGACCTGACGTTTTTTGAGAATATAGCTACATTGGCGTTTTATAGACATGGTAAAATTTAAAAAAAAAATCCTGGTGATTTTCACGTAGTTCGTAGACCTTTGACGTTTTCGATTTTTTGGCTATTATTTAGTTTTATGCGGATATAATTGTTTTGGCAGGGCAGAAATGCTTAATTATCTTACCCATGGTTCATTGTGAGTTGTATTTTTTCAAAAAGAGTAATTGATGAGTAGTTAGGAGACACACAGTATAGTTTGCTTTTATAATATACTGTGTGCAATCATAAATCATTGCGAATAAAAAACGATTCCGAGCAGTTTTTTTTATTTTTGTAAGTATAATTTATGATGAAACTCGTGTGAAGTTGTCATCTACTTGTGCTCGGAAATTTTATCCATTACGTGTAAAACCAAATAAGAAGGGAAGGACTTATATTCTGCGAACAGGTCTCCGCGGTTATATTTAACCATATAACAACAAAAAAAAAAAAAAAAAATTGAAAATAAAGAAATTGTTTTAATGCCGCACAATTTCCCAATTATATTAAGAAAATTGCAAGGATATCAATACACCCACTATGGATGAAATTTTCTTTCAAAAAATATGTTACAATTGAACATCGGGTCGAAACTTCTGGCAGAAAAGTCGTTCACAGACAGACAAATAATGCACGGCAAAAAATAATTTGGTAATAAGTAAAACGTCAAAGCTAAAGCTGACAATAATTTAATAATCGTATTCAACTACGGGTTATTAAAACTTGACAACGTTCGGTGCCTAACGATTCATAAGTTGAAACTGTTATGCACATAATCGTGTTAGTCGTACTTTTAGCTAAAACACATAATCGGTTTTTAGGCGGAAAATTATCGTTGCTCCGTCAAAACATTACGGCTAATGTGTAATATTCCATTATTCGCCATTGTACTGAATGAATACTGTTCAGTCGTCGTAGCGCGCGCAGCTTAGTAATTTCTGTTTTCGTTTGATTCCATGTGTGTGTGGATTATTGAAATTCCGAGAAAATATTTTCCTAATTAATATGCAACGTTATTATATTGTGTGTACGGTTAATGCGGAACCGACTTCGTGGAAATGCTCACGAAAGAATATTAATCATAGAAAATAAGATAAATACCTAAGGTTTGGTTTGTCGGGTCGTGAAAACGTGAAGCTACGGACCATGATCGCCATGGCTGAAAAAATCTTTGGTATCCCATGCGTTTCATCGTTGCGGGTTACCAGGTGTCCAATGTCCGCGCAGTCTACCAGAACCCATCGCTACCACAGAGCTATTATTTAAGGTCATTGATAATTATTTGTTTTTATACTAATCTCCATAAGGGGTCTATATCTTTTCGCCGCCGTTCAATCCGCCACCAACTATTCGCCGCGAGACATTTTTTCGTGCCAAAACCGGTGCCGTTGTTTTTCAACGTACGTTGATGGGATCTTCGCTATCATGCATAGACCTATTAGGGGCGTTTTATATTAAATATACCCCACTTCTGATTTTTGAATAAATTATACCTCAATGAGATTTGGTGATTAGAAAGTGGTTTTGACGCCAACAAATTTGGCTTGGAACCCCATGGACAAGTCCCCTCCGTAGTTTGATACCATTAAATCCCTTTCGGTAAAACTAGCTTGGAATTCATCCGATCACTACCAAACTTTAGATATGACCCCTACGTGATCACCCCTAGACTGTTCTAACAGAGTTTACTATCGATCGGAAAAAGGAATTTTGCTACAAAATGGTCGGTGGGTCATTATTGACCGGCGGCGAAAAGATCGCGGCGGGATGCACTAGCAGAGCCGTGTCGTTTTGATTTTGCACCCGGACGCAAGGTTAAAAATTCCGATCTCCCGTTCATTTAATTATTTATATAATAGTTTAGATTTTAAACAGTAATAAATAGTGTGATTATTATTATAAAAAAAAAAAGGCAACTAAATATTTATTTCATAAATCAAGTATTTATATGACTTAAAATTTAATTTTTCTGGATTTGATGCAAAATCTTCTATAACGTCTTCAAGGTCGATTTTTTGGGTTATTTTATTTTCAATAGAAAAATATGTCGAGTTTGTAAATCTTAATTAATTTTATTTTACTAAGGTATCGTTCTCCAAATTATACAGTAACTGACATGATATTTCGACAGAGCTGATCTTTACGTGAGACGTCCGGAATAGAATAAAAATTTATAGAAAATTATTTTGGTTTTTTTATTTTATAAA
Organism: Cinara cedri; assembly: GCA_902439185.1. Classification (NCBI taxonomy): domain Eukaryota; kingdom Metazoa; phylum Arthropoda; class Insecta; order Hemiptera; family Aphididae; genus Cinara; species Cinara cedri. Next base: position 749,086 of record CABPRJ010002369.1, read on the forward strand.
TTTTTTCTTTTCTTACTTTAGTACCTACCGAATTTATAAATTCATTTTGAATTTTATTTGATAAATATGTAGTTTAACCATGGTATTTTAAATTACTTGATAAAACTGAATCATAATTGATAACAAGACTAATTAAATTTAAGAATATTCAATAGCAAAACTTTTTCTTTATTTTTACATAAATTTTAGAGGGAAGTTTTCCCTTGACCTCTTTGGTTTGTTTGTTAAACACAATAGTTATATTTTTTTACTTTCAAAATAGTTTATTCAGGGGAAAGAGTGGTGCTTCGGTAAATAATGACCCACCGACCGTTTTTGAACCCTTTCGATTATTACATTTGATGAGGGTTACCTAGGAACCATTTCCAAAGTTTAGTGACGATCAGACAAACTTCAGGCTAGTTCCCTTGGAAGGAATTTTATTGTATCAAACTAAGGAGGGGACTTGTGTAGAGTACCAAGCCAATGTGTTTAGCCTTAAAACCACTATCTCATTACAATGATATACCAGAGATATTCTTGATCCAAAAATCAAAAGGAAGGGTACATTTATTACAAAATGCCTTTAATAGATCTATGTATCATAGTGGTTATCCCACAAGCGTACGTTGAAAAACAACGACGCTAGTTTTTAAACGAAAAATATCTCGCGGTGAAAAGCTCGGCTTCGGTCTATAAGGTATATATAAGGTATATCAATATATGTAAAAAATGTAGTATTCTAGAAATATTTAAATAAAATAAAAAAACCTATACAGGTACTTAATCAATTTAGCTGTACATGATCTAAAAATGATCGAATACAGGGAATATAATATTAGCAGAGCCGAAAGTTAGTCATTTTTAGCACCTGATTAGAAAACAAGCCGCTTATGATGTCACGAATTGTTCAAATTTGTTAAAATTCAAATTATTTGTTGTTACTCGCTACCACCTGCATAACTCTGTCAAATAATTTAACGATAAAATTGTATTTTGTTACACGCATATAATGAATATTTATCCTGTGATATCAAATACTATTTTATCGTGTTATCAATATAAATGTAATGTAACTAAAATACATAATATGTTATTTAAAATACCTACCATACAGACACAATATATCTATAGGTACATATTTAATTATACTATATCGTTTTATTAATTTTATCCGCTATATTTAATTAGGTATATGTAATGCATTTGCCATACAATTTATTAATATTTGATATAATGTCTAATCATATTTACAATATCGTGATAAACAATATATTATACATAAAGTAACCGTGTTATAATTAATAGATATAATATACAATATACGTGAACTACTTATAGTCACATTCAATTAAACATCATAATATTGTATTGTACATTACTCGTTATTTTAATTCTGTTTCCAATAAATTCTATATAATATATTTGCAATTTAGTAAAATCTATTAATTTTATTAATTCAATTTGTGTATTATTGTTTATTTATTTTACATTACAAATGATCAGAATATATTATTGCTATCTGCAACTTAAATTAACAATTTAATCTTCAATAAACCTAATTTGTACAGGCAGATACCTATGTCGGCTGTTTTATTACAACACATTTGTTTAGATAAGATACCTACGTGAATAACGACCAAATCAAATAGTATGTTTAGGCAGATACCCTGTACTATTTTACTTCGTTCGCCTACACAAATTATAGCTGCAGTTTTAGTAATATTTTCAAGTAGAATTAAATAATTAAATAAAATTAGTATAAGTTTAACAATAAATAGAGCCGTCCGGTATGCAGGTTTAATTTTTAGTAAGGTCGACTCGAAAACCAGCTACTCCGGCATTTCTGTTTTTTTTTTTTTTTCAATTTTAAAAACCCTGCAATACGTCATAACTCGCTGCGCTCAGAATTTAAAAAAAAAAAACGCCCAGATGTCCGGTAGAAGTGAAAATGTATGGAATTTTCGCTGCCGCGCGGTTACCCGTGTTGTAAAATGGGTTAACCGTTTTTCACAATAATATAATAATTAACTATTATATACGTGTATTATTATAATAACATATTGCGCAAAAAATGCACAGGAAGAAAAAAACTATTTTTAAATTCATCGCGTGTTACGATTAATTAATATTAGGGGATATTTTATTTCTATACAGGTACAAAATAATATCCGTGTAAAAAAAAAAAAAAAATTCTATTACGATATATTAATTTAGATTTAACACGTATATCGGCGCTTGTTAACATTATTGTAACAGTATTAATAGCAATATAATAGAAACGTTTTTTTTTTTTTTTTTTTTTTTTTTTTTTTTTAATTATTGCTCGTGGAACGAAATACGACCGCCGACTCGTCGTCACTACTCAAGGCTGTCATCGACGACGGCGACATGTGTAAAAAGTAACAAAATGATTCGCGATTATTATACAATATTACGTGATACTGTGTTTACGCGGTTTTATTTTTATTTTATTTTTTTTAAATCCTTTTCGTTTAACTATTATCGAACGAAACGAATCTGACGATTTAAGCGATCGAAAATGTTCGATCATATTTATTGGATATTCTGAAAACTCTTTATACCTACAGCGCCGGCGGCGGAAGAGTAGCTGAGTATGGCAGACTGAACATTTTTCCAGGGCCCCGCGCTTCGTGGTAGGCCTCGCGCCAAAAAATCACCAAGTTCCAAATTTCTTAACTATACCTATAGATGACTCTGCTTCAAAAAAAAAACCAATAAAAATAATATTTGAATAGACAAGATTTGTATTGTATAATTTTAACATTCCAATATTATACTTCTGATATTTTTTTGTTTTTGTTAACAATTAAACAGACACGTTTAACAAGTTCGACAACTCATTTGAAAACGTGTAAACGTTTTCGTTCTTTATTGGTAGGTATTTAATTTTTTTTTTTTTTTTATAGGCTATGTTCTTTACTTTGATTATGTTCAACAATTAAATAAAATTCAAAACCTTAATGCATAAAACATTTAGGCATAAACACTTCGTAGAATTTTTTAGGGAATAACAGGTTTATAATGGTAACTTTTTTTTCATACGATCGTTTTAAGTCTTAAAATATCTAACGGATTTATTTCCGAATAGCCAGATAGTGTATGTCCTCCTCCCACCAGGCACCTATATGTTTTCAGGCCTCACAAGAGTATTTTTTCCAAAGCCTCGCAATACTTGGCGCCAACATTGGACATCTATATGAGTCGACCGAGTCTCCGGTAAATCCGATTGGCGACAGCGAATAAGCCAGGGGAAAAAATTCCGAGAGGAGTGGTTTGATTTTACATTAATCTTCTCGTTCACTTAAAAACGAAAAAAAATAAATTTTCGATAGATTAATAAGACGATTAAAAAGTCGTATATACCTACCTAAGTACCAATTATTTTTTAATAAAATTGTTGCACGTGTAGTAAACTGCATTTAATTAGAATGTATTACTTAAAAAATAATAATATACTTGTACACTTTTCAAACATACGAAAAGTATAGTTGTCGGAGACATTTTGGATAGGCTCTGTTATCATCCTCTAATCGGTCTCCCCCAACCTCAGATGGCTACGACTCTGGTTCTGATTTATTTATACAGGCCGAATTAGTCTTCTAATTATATGTAAAATGCGAACTCTCTATATAAAATTAAAATATCCTGAAATCGGCCTTTTTAAGATGAACTCGAATGAATATCACAATATGAAAACAATAATGTTTACAGTTATTAGACGAGTAATAAATAATTATTAGGGATATCAAATAAAATTGCGTTACACGATCTACATTGCTAAGAGTACTACTAACTCTAGGTATTTTTGGTAAGTTCTCCGTGGATAAAGTGTTCACCATTCCCCTCACTTTATTTGAATAGATTCCTAATTATAAAATAATAATATACATTTTTAATAGTTTCACGATATTCAATATTATTTATGTATACATAGGTGTGTAACCTATGTTAAATTTATACCAGTAACAAGGTTAAATTACATATCGTACAACTCGTTCTATAATAAATATTATTATTTCTGCTATTATTTATCGTTTTTTTTTTTTTTTTGTAGGATTATTTTTTTATACTTCTGCCTGTATACCGGATACGTATTAGTTTAAACCATTTTATACCAATATATTAAAAACTTAAAACGTTCAGTTTTCGTATCGATTGCAAAAGATAATTCAGAGTAATCCACTTAAAATGAACCAGCGATTTTCTCGGGAGATTTTAAGTGAATGATATTTGTTGTTTTTTTTTTTACCATTATGGAATCTTATAAGCTTTATAAGAATAAAAACTCAGTCTTCAATTTCTTACTCTTACTACTTATATCTGAAATGAGTGTACACTTTGGATTTTCAAAAAGCAACCCCTTAAAATCGTCTGAGAAAATCCTTGGTTCGTGATCACCGTGTATATTAGGCCAATTTCACTCTACAAAATATTGGCATCCGGGCCTTTCAAAAATTCGAACACATGTAAATATCCCGCTGGGAGAGAAGTAAAAATGTCTAATACGTTTTACAATCCGAATCATTTCAGTCAAGTCAAGTGTCATTTAAAACCACTTTACTTTTACGCTCAAGTGTCAACATCCTTCGTGTCAAGCCAAATGTTAAATACCAAACTGTTTTTTAAATGCAATTAACTTCTTGATATTTTAGTATTCCCCTCCCCCTTATTAATGTACATAATATGTACCTACATTGTACGACATGTACAGTGTACGGTGTGCGCCGTGTCACTGCAATCCATATTAGTATATACATACGCAAACAAATTCCAATTAACTCAAAGGAAACCCGAGCCCGCCATAGCACTTCATCGAAATTAACCTTTTAATTTTAACCTTCATGATGATATATAGTATTAACCTAACCTATGTAGATGTGTAATAAAATTGTTCTCTTAGGAAATGGATATCTGTCTGTATAGAAACAAAGTAGAAGAAAAAAAAAAATAATACGTTTTTATTATATTATGTATTACATATTATCGTATATACTTTACTCGAAAAATAATCGATTGAATAAAAAAACTACGGCTTATATATGTATGTATGTATTATGTATAATTATCAATATTTCTTTTGATAGTATCAAATATTGTGTATAAGTGAAATTCGAATGACGAACGCACAAAATCAAATATTATTTGTTTACAATATTTATTTACGGTTTTATTTTTCTGTCAATGCGTATATATTCATAATATACATCGTGTTTGAAAAAAAAAAATAAAACAGGGTATAGGTGTACCGAGAAAATATCCGTACAAATATTTTACACTAATTCGGAAAACTTTAGATCAACAAAACAACTATACCTATAATAATGTGGCCTTAATGTGGGCGCCATGTGACCCGTCTACTTGAGAGATATATTTTGAATAAAAATTATATAAAAAAAAAAAAAAAAAAAACTAATATTTTCTATACGAAACATAATTATTATCTATTGTATAATAAAGTCCTATAGAGGATACAATTGTTCAGGTTTTCGTGGCCGACGGTAATAAATCCTCGATTTCTACAGTAATTGTGTAATATTTTAATACGCCGGATAAGCGAATGACGAATAAAAGAAAAAAAAAACGATACTGCGAATGGGCGGGCCACTGTTTATGTAGGAAAGTCGGTAGGGGAGATAAATGGAGTGATTTAATTTATACTTGTAAATTGCACGGAACTGCAAACCATTGTTAACGATAAACAATTCTGAGCAGAATAGTAAACAGTATTCGTATTTTTCCCCGTGTTATCTTTTTTCCCATTTGACAACTACAAGGAAAATTAAACTATGATATCGACGCGTCAACTAGACCGAAAACGTTCCTATAAAATGTTTGACCTGAGCGAGATCTCTTGTAGATAAATTAATAGTCGGGACAAAAAAAAAAAAAAACACTCTATAATAAAACTAACTCGCTTGGAATCTAAAAAAATGTCCATAATTTTTATCTTCGATACAAATGTCAATAGGGACATGTACTATTATATTATTAACGGTGCCTACATCGTTTTTGTATTTTTTCATACGGCGTCTGTTAGTATAAAATTTTATAGTGATTTCATATTGTGTACTCGTACAGATTTGAATATACGTATCAGCCAAATCAAAGTGTAGGTTAAATTGCAGTAGGTATTGACTGATATAATATATTATTATACACGGAGTGATAAAAAAAGCCCACGTGTGTTAAACACCGGGATTACCGCACGGTGCCGTCGGAGACGAATCCCTGTCAGTGACGAAATATGATATAGGTGCCTACGACGTGTGGTCCACGCACGACGATTCGGCGTTTCCGATCTCAATATAATTTGTCCGCCTGCCAAATTTTTATTTTTCTACAGAAAACACAAACCGAATTAGTTCGGTTGCAATGCGCCACTTTCGTTTTGCGTCTCGTACATGTTCCGTACGGGGGTCAGTTTTATTGACGGAAATCCATTTCCGTTTCTCGATGTAAAATCAACTATTAATGTGTTTCTAATAAAATAATAATATATTCGACTAACGAAAAAATCGCATCGCCCACGTAGGTACCTAGGCTATAACGCGTAATAATTCTGGTGGTTTAACGTCATTTGGCGTTGGTCTCGTGTGTATTATTGTAACGGCTATTGTTAACTTATAGCGAAATACAATTATTTTGCAATCGAATTTTACGTATACACATCGGTTCGTCGTCCAAGGAACGATTCCTGATCTCACAACAGATAAGTGTAAATAATTGAAAATTTTAAAATTATATTATGTATGAAATTGAAAGTCGGTCCGCTGTATGAAAAACTATATTTCAATACCGACTTCGATCGAACTTTGCGCACTTATTGACATTTAAAACGGATCAGAAGGTCGCGGTCGTCGCTTATTCATCTCGAAATTTAACACATAATAGATGCACTCGCGCTTGATTTTTGATACTTAATTATGAACGAAATTGATTTTTTTTTTTTTTTATTTCTGGATTACCTTGGTGACGCGGATGAAATAAAAAAAAAATAAAAAAAAACATTCGTTATTATTTCATTTCGTTACCACATTCAATCAGGAAACGTCGTTTTTTAAAAGATAAATTTCCAGGCAACACAACGACCAGTATACATTGCAGCTGGCTTTATTTTTTATCGCTCATAATTTGACTACAAATGAATGTTTTATTTATCTCAAAAGTTGATTGAATGCAATATAAAATGTCTGTAAATGTGTAGGCATAGTTTAAAACTCAATCGAGTTAAATGACGTACGATGAATTTTACTACTTATGTTTAATATACTTATACGCACAACGAACAATGGTAAAAAAAAATATGTATCGTTTGAAAATCTGTTTACTCGATTGATGAATACTAAACAGTAAACTATGGGTAATAGCCATCGTTAGAACTCAAAAGTATAAATTTACATACAATTATAATATAACTATAATAATAGTATATATATGTACGTTTAAAAACAAAAGATCGTTTGACGATTTAAATTCGTCTATAGTTAGACATACGTAAAAAATTATAAATTATAATATATCATTTAACAACGTTATATATTGTTATTTTAATAAAACTAGCGATGGGAACAACCAAATAATTGTTATAGAACTATTCGATAGATCAAAAACATGGGGGGAAAAAAACAATTCGAATAGTTTTTATTCGGTTATTATCAAAGGCAAAAATATAGTTTTCCCAAATAACACTATTCGGTGATGGATAAAAATATTCCAGTGTTCTGAATATTATCGATGTAGTTAATGGTAAACTATTAACTATTAGTATAAACTATTCGGAAATTCTGGTCACAAAATTTAAAACGCTCAGCAACGACGAATACTATACGCGTTGTGTTTCGACGACGTTTTGCTTTATAAACGGAAATCATAATAATTACGGGCACAACAATTACTACAAAGGGGGAGGGGCTACGAGAGCTCCCCTCTCTCTTAGAATGTATATAATTTAAAATTAAGATTTAGATATTATATAAATTATAATTTATAACTTGTATACTTACTATAAATACATTTTTAACGGTAAAACGAAAAGTGACTTTTCGTTTATCCGCTCCTTATCTAATTCCTAAATCCGGCCCTGATAATAATAATTGTACCTATTATTCACGTTTTCGCATAAGCAGAAATTGGGGGGTTAGCCATCCGAAGCCCCCCCCCCTTCCCTATAAAAATCGATTTTTCCATTATAAACCATATTTATATAATACCTATATAAATTATAATTATTCTAGCAGCCGTACCCCCCTTACCCCCGTATGCCGTATAATGTTCTATATTATTTGTACTAAAAAATAACTATCATCTTCAATTCTGAATAAAAATCTTCGCTTATTCAATATCTATTTAGTAATTACAAGTAGTATATTATAATATTATATACTGCCGGTTAGAGGTTTTTAGGCATTTCGAAATATTGTCTGTACACCGACTACAGTGACTGTATTACATTCATATGCGTTCAGTGTTGTGTGTGTGTAATACACGTGTGTTTTATTTACGATTTACATATTATAATAGCATTATACCTAAACAACAACAATAATAACACTCCTGTAGAAATCTACTATTTACATTAAGTATATACCGATGTACACTACTCGGACATGCGCGTTTTAGAGTTTTTTTTTTTTTTACGCGATTTATGTATGGGTACTTCCGAACGGAGACGACGCCACTTAAATTTGTATAATATTATTGCTCTTGTCTAGCTGCTGGTAAAAATATTTTTCAAAATAAGGAAGTATATTACATTACGAACAATGTGATTGTGGTCGATGTCAACGGTATACTTTTCAATAATAACTACTTTTTGATTGTTATATCTTATTTATCACCTTAACTGCCATAAGGGTCATTCTTGGGCCTCAGTAGAATTATTAGTTAAGCCAAGAGGAGTAATTTTGTCCCTCGCTACTATGTCGCCTCTATACACTCGTGGGATTAAATAACCCCTTAGTTACTGTCTAAATATCATTCTATCTAACTCTCTGTTATTAACTGATTAAAACGATCTACTTAGCATTTAAATATTTGCATTTCTTGTACCATGATGTAGGTATAGCAGTCAATGCGAGATTTATATATTTTTTTTAAACTTAAAATTAAAAATTAAATTTGTTTACATAAACTAAGGTCCAAAACAATTTTTTGAATACAAATCATATATAAAATTGACCGAAAAATTACGTTTAGTGGAACGAAGTTACACGGATAAGTTCGAGGAATTAGAGAATTTAATTTTAAATTTTTCATTATATATCATAGACGTGTCTACGTTTAAGGCAGAGTGAGCAATTGTCTCTCCTGGAAATTCTGAGACCTTTTAAATTAATTTATTAACAAACATCATCAATGTTGGACAAAATAATTAATAACATAGCGTTTAGTTTGAATCGAGAGAAAATTCAAAATTCAAATGATAGAAAATATTGTTAACATACACAATTTAATAATGCTTGAAGTTGATAATGAAAATATTTTGAGTTTAATTCAGGTGTTTGATTCAAATCAAAATAATTTAGAAGTTAGAAGACTCTATGTCTGAAGACAGACAAAATAAATGCCTTGATTGGATTGAATGATCAACTATAAATTAAAGATATGCAATGTTTATAAATATAAATCAAACTATATAAACGTTTGTTGCCATTCCGGTTACTAGCTGCACTTGTGATAAAATGTCATTTTAAAAATTAAGTTTCATTAAACCTATAAACTTCAAAGCACAATGAAACCAAGGCCGTTAATAGAACCTGTTGACAATGTATATTCATCAAGAATCAGATTACAATATCAATATTAATGTCGTTATCAAAACTATTAAAATTCTAACACCAGTGGTATAGTGGGGCGTGTACGCGGGTATACAGCGTATGCCCACTTCTCTGATTTTCTGTTGGTGCATATACTTAAATAATGATATTTGATACGTAGGTATAAGCCGTTCATTACATGCATTTATTACATAAGTCGAATAATTTGATAAATACTATTTAATTAATAAATAAAAAATGTTGAACAAACCTTATCAGTTATCGGTTTCCATAATCGAAACCGATGAGGTTACATATTGATAATAGAGTTCATCTATGGCTCCAGTAAGTCATACAGTTATTTATACACATTGTTAGAAAACGCATTACATGTAACCACGGTATATTAATCGCGCATGTAACTGAAACGCTACAGAGCACCACTACCGGTGAGGCAGTGATCAGTGTAAGTGTGCAATTACGTAACTCGTGTTGTCTCGTGTTGTATAGTAATTTTAGATTCTGAGTAGAGCGAAGAATCTTATGGTTTTACAAAGATATTTATTTATTTTTTTTTTTTTTTTATCTATGAATAACTTTTCTACTTTTTGTAGTGGATACATTTCATATGTATTTATTCAAAATTAATTAAAAATATTATTGTATAACGAATGTGTTTCAGTTGAATTAAATATTATTTAATCTCGAGATTGCATGTAACTAATACATAACTGTATCAATTTAAAAAATATTCATAATAAGTGCTTTGAAGAATGGGAGAATTTATATAATTATAAATTTAAATTTTGCCTCGTCGGCTATATAAAGGTCTATGACACGCCTATGTTTTATTTAGGGAAATAAAGTATGTGAATAGTTCGTGTACGGATTCTATTCGTGCGAGTTTAAAAATAGGGCTAGGTTGTTACTAACCATCTTAATAAGTGGCTAAGACACAATCATTCAAGATTGCCAATTTCCCGTGTTGCAAATGAGTGTCAATCATTTTTTCATGGTTGATGAATTTGAACATGTTTGACTTTTTGTACAAGTCTTATCAATAATCTTAAAACTGTCAAACTCGAATGATCATGTATGGGTCCTTTTATAATTGTGGCCAACAAAGTGATCAATCCTCGATAAGACACTCATTGTCTCGGAAAGAATTAACTTTTTTTTCAAGACAATTTATGAAACAAACAGCTCTAAAATGTTATATTACCGTTATTTTTGACGATGAAACCACCTTTTCACTTTGAATTTTGGGTAGGGATAAAGTAGTTAAGTACTATTCAAACCAAGCACGTAGCCAGAAATTTTCAAAGGGGAGTGTTATGAAAAGTAACAAAACCTATTGATTGAAAAAAGACGGACATACTTCGCACGATAGGTGGAACGCTGTTATAGATGAGAAGGAAGGAAGGTAGAATATAGAAGGGAATTTAATGTATATCTGTGAGCAACAATTAATCATTGGTATCGAAAAACGATTCTGAGCGGAGTTCAGTTATAACGGCATGTTTTGAAATGTCGTAATATTTATGATTTTTGTCAAAATTTCATATTAAAATTCTTATAAAAAAACGAACATTGTTAAGTAATTTACATAGAGATATAGTTACGTTTACGTATGTGGGTAACTATAGCCATTGTAAAATTATTATCTTGCACAATATTTGTATGTACATGTATTAAATAAACATGATCAAGAAGGGGAGGGTGTTGCTTCACCACCAATAACCCCCCTCGCTATGCCACTGATTCAAATGCCATGCGTCGCTCTACAACTAAATGATGCTCTAATAAAATATCAGTAATGTAATATTTAGAACTACTATTGTTCTTTAAATGGTCCAAAAAAAAAAAGAGCTAATACTGAGAATGGTAAGCAAAAATAAACCATTGTTGACAAAAAACGATTCGTAGTAAAGTTCGGGTATACATGATTTGAAAGGTTGTAATATTTATAATTTTCATAAAAATTTGATTTTAAAACTCTTATAATGAACCTCCTGTTAAATTTTCAAGCACTTCTGTGTAGTCCAACAATTTTATCTACAGAGTACCTACCAAATAAAAATTACATTAAAAACTTACAAAATTAAAATGTCTACACATAGCTCAAAAATGAAAATTATAGGTACCACATGAAGAAAATGTAAATATAAGATACCTTTCAAAATCATTATTTTCATAAATCTTCTGGGTCTTTCTACGTTCTTTTTCGGTTTAGCTCAATTATTAAAAAGATTATAGGAAAAATCAAAAAATGATTTTCTTACTCACCAACTAGATTAAAAATTCAACAAAAAAAATCTCTTGTTGTTTTTCTATTGGAGCAATATTTATGATGGAAAACATAAACCGCAAAAATTTTAAACAATGAAATCGTATGAATTTGCTCTTTTTTATTTTTCGTCTTTTTTTGGTTTTTCAATTTATTATGAAAACTACTTGGAAAATCAAAAATCGATTTTTTTTTTTTCAGGAGCATCTAAATCCAAAAATATAACAAAAAAGATCACTTGTTTTACTATTTGAGCAATATTAAAATTAAAAACAATGAAATCGGTAACGCCGCGGCGTGCCGTAAATATTTATCGTTTGTAAGTTAAATTGGTAGAAAAGGTTCGTTTTTTCGTACATTTAGACCAATAAAGTCTAATAAGGACATACTCTCTGTAGTTAAATTTCTGTTTTGAAAAACGATTTGAGTTCGTATTTGAAATTTGGTCATTACAATTTCATTGTGGGACAGCTACCATGTGTATAAGTACATCAATCGAGATTGCGTGAATTAGATGCACGGACATCCTTTGTCCACTGTAACGCTCACGTATTAAATATAATATTTGATAACTAGCGAACGGATTTATATACACTAAAAATTCACAAAAAAAAAGCAATTAAAAAACGACATAAAAGCCCTGACAAATCACTTAAAAATTATTCAAAAGAGCAACAAAGGTAGAGGGGTTTAAAAGTTTCCCCGTCTATTTTTTTCTAACTTATTAAAAATAATTTTTTAAAACATTAAAAAACGCGATTATTACCTAAATAATTGTCTTCAAATATATTTGTACGTGTTATTAAAAAAAACAATAATTTTTTGTGTTAGTCATTTGTCAATGTTAGAAAAATGTACTTAATATAGGGTTAAAACCATTAGAACGGGGATTTTAAAACGCCTTTACCGTTTTTGATTTAATATTGCGAAGTGCTATTTTGACGATTTAAGCGGTTTTTCGCGGATTTTAAGTACATAACGGATTTATAACCAATAAAGAGGCTTTTACTGTATTGATTCGACAGTAAATATTGTTGATCTTTGGAAAAAATAATAATAATAAAATATTGTTACCGGTGGAAATTATTTGTTTATTAAGCACGGCGGGTCGGTGGGTCGGAAAATTCAATATCTTTTACGCTGCGCCGCCAAGAAATCGACGCCGATATTTACGCCATTGCGGGCGGCGACGATTGTACGCGGTGCCGGTCGACCCAAATGGCCGCGGGACTCTGCGCGAACGTCGACAAAGAAAACGGATGAAATAAAAATAAAAACGACTTACGAAATTATTGGTGTTCGGCGAGTGTCGCGCGGTCTTGACGAATTGACAGCCGCGAGTCGCGTACACCGTTCGTCGGGTACCGTTTTTTCGTTTCGTTTCGTTTTGTTTTTCCCTCCCCCCTTCCCCTCCCCCCCGTATAATCGTCCGGTGTCGGAAAACGATAACGGGCCCGATGTACGAACGACGATGACTGATAGACGGGACGTTTTCTCACCGGTCGCGACGCGCGTGTACCTATCGATATCGCAGTGTATCGGTAAGTGTACGCCTATACATACACGTATATAATATTACCCGACGTTTTTTTTTTTTCTCCGGCTGCCGTCGCTATTATAACAATTGATACGCGCGCCGCGAGAACACACGAGCAAAATGAAATAAATCGACAACAGAACGCGATTTATACGAAATGATATCGTGTATGATTATTACGCGTCAAATCCTGTACGGAAAAACGGATCGCGTCGACGACGGCAACACACGCGCACCGGCCGTGCTCTCCGGACGACGTCGGACAAACGTTTAAATCGAAAAAAAAAATAAAACCGCCACGCGCCCGCAGCCACTAACCGCCGCCGCCGCCACCACCGTCGCCGCCGCCGACACCCGCAGCCACCGCCGCGCCATAACTACCGCCGCCGCCGACACACGCGGGAAACATCGCTCACGGTCGGCGGACGGATGGCAACAATAGGAAAATGGTTGATCTTAAAACGGCTTGGACAGAAAAAAAAAAAACCAACGAACTGCTATATGCGTTACGCACGGTTTTCCCTTATTTTAGATTCTGTGTGTAACGAAGAACGTGTTTGGTTTTACAAAGATGAATATATTTAACCGAATTTGAGAAAAAAAAAAAAACAAAACAAAACACCATTGAAAATATAACGAACCCATTATTCCAATAAACTTCCCGTTTCTTCTACGTTTTTGTGGTTTTAATCAATTATTAGAAAAAAGTTCAAAGCAAATCAAAAATTACCTCTTCAATAATGCACAAACTAGATCCAAAATGCTACCAACAATTAATTCTCTTGTCGTATTTTGATTGGATCTAGATTTCTAGCAGAAAAGCTGTTCATAGTCAAACTAAATTGCTCGGCTCTATAAGCGATTTAAAAAACTATCAATAATAACGGAAAAGACACAATATGAACACAAAAGAAAACCTATTGACGTTGAACTTTCCCAGCAGCACTTGATCGTCAATATTTTAACCGAAAACATAATATACTGTGCGAGCGTATAGTGATCTAAATATTTTATATGTATAATACGATACTTTTTTTTTGAAAAACCATATTTATCTCAGTAGTTTGCAATGATATTAGTTTAGCAACGCTGGTTAACTCGCTGATTTGAAATTTAAGTCAAAATGTGCAGTATTTGTCCTGTTTATATTAATTGAAAAAATTGAACAACCAACACTAGAAATTATATTATTCTCTAAACAGTCTTTTTTGGATTGTATTAATATTATTTACATAATTGATGTTGTTATTAGTATTATCATTTATCGATCATTTTTGCCATAAGAATCGATAAAACATATATTACATATAATATACATAGCAAGAGTTATAAGGTGAAATAATTACCTTACACATATTTAATATTATGTATTATTTACATTTTACATAATAACTGATTGATATTTCTATTAGTATCCAATTGCAAAGTTGCTCGATGGTCGATATCTTAATTGCTTTGTTTCTATAATCCTTCTTCATAAAAACTCCTGAACGAACTATTTGCCCAAGCGTGTTTATAGTTGCTTTCGTTACTATACATTTTATAAATCAGTAGATTTATTTTAAATAATTGAGAATCGAACAACAACAAAAATGTGCTATGATTATAATATTAATATCCCTTGGGAGACGTAAGTACATAACATGGGAGGCGCGAGGTAAATTACATTGATATTTTTAAATCAACAATGATTTCGTTGAAACATTTTTGAATCGTTGAATCAAATTATCATATTTATGTAACATTTTTGAAAAACTTAATTTGTTCAACACATCTTTACAAGGTGAAAAAACTCATATTCTGCAATTATATAATAAAGTGGACATGGTGATATGATTTTATTAAAAAAAATCAACTTATGCAAAGAAAACGGTAAAACCACTTGTTTTCCACTTTGAATACATTTTCTGGAAGATAATTGTAATAACTTGCTATGGATAGGTATAAAATAAATCAATAAACAATTAACATGGTGCGATTATACGTGTCATAACGTGGTCACTAGTATATATTAACCACATAATAACCAAATACATACAACTAACCTTAATTAACAATTATAGTGTTACCACATTCTTCCCTCTTAATATTAATATTAACATTTTTTTTTTTACAATATAATAATAATAATAATAATATAATAGTAGAACAATAATCCAGCGTGACAATAGTGGCGCGAACCTAAGTAAAAAGAAAATTGCGCAGTAGCCACCGATTTATAGTAACAAGAAACCGAGTTGTACAATTAAAAACCGTGCTAATTCATGGTAATCCATCGGCCAGTTCTACAGGCCAAACGGCTGAACATATAAGGTCATATAAGGTATTAATCGATCAGAAATATTGTGCAGATAGGAACAGGGAATTGGTTACAGGCAAGCAGATTGGTTAGATGGATTAAAAGTTACCACAAAAAATTTTCAAGTACTTTCAAGTCCGATTTTTCGTATTCTACGTATATCTACTCTCGTTGCTGTGGCGATGACGACGTAAACTTTATTTATACCCCAATCCGCCATTTATCCATCCCACCAGTTTCGTTGTTACAGCGACGATGACGCCGGACCCTCTGTTATTAGGTTTAAAATGAACGACCAGTTTAAAATTCAAAATTCATCTTCAGGTTTAACAAAGTCAAATAATATCGTGACTTTGTTTTTATAAAAAATAGCTGATATCACACCGAAAACACTTATACTGTACATAACTGAAGTACGTCTGACCGGTTAGGTTAACTATTTTATAGGCAAGACCAGTCTATTAGTATAAAGTCTATGGGGAAAAAGAATCTGTTCCCATTTTCTGTGGTACCACAGAAATGGCACTGTGGCGACACTGTTGAAAATACATTGTTTTTTTAATTATGGTTTCACATGGTGTGGTGACACTGTAGCGTTGTGCAATTGGTTCCCGTCAAGTGTGTCTCCACAATTAGAGATACATAGAATTGAATGCAGGATTTCACACGAGAAACGAGACACGACACAAACAACAAACTGTATGTATAATTGATTATCTACTACGTGCAACGTGCTCATAAAGTAATATAGAGAGATCGTTAAATATATATCCGTGTTTTATACTCCGGCCGGTGAGAGAACGCTACTCCTTGGCGCATCTAAATGAACGAGCTCCTTGGTTTCGTGCCCAAATGTCTACCGCTCTACTGTCTACTTGCCGCAGGAATGCTCCAGAACGGACGAGTTTTGGTCACCACTCAGTAGCGATTTCTCGTCAGCCGGACTATAGTAGTGAAGTCAATTAATGTTGGGTCATAGACCCTTATCGAGAGTCCAACTGCTCCCTACTTGTCCGCTAAATTCTATAGATATCAACAAATTAATGCTATGTATTTTTTATTATTAGAAGTCTGATTTTGATGACTTTACATAATATTTGTATGATTGTATGTAATAAAAATGGTATGTCCACGGTTGAAGGGAAATTAGTTTTAGATGCTGTAAAAGATTCGAGAAATATTAAAACCTATTAGGAGAAACTCGGACCTTAAAAAAACGTCTACAAAATGTATGTATGCTACCTAATATAAGCACGTAAAATCGGTTTGTTAGAATTTTTTAACTACCGTAAGTCTTAAAATTAGAATGAGGTGTGATTAAAATATTATATTCTTAATTACATGATTATAATAATTATGTAGGTATTATTATTGTATTCATTTTTTTCTTAAATGTAAAAAAAATTTAGATTCTGAGTGGAACGAGAAGCTTATAGTTTACAAATATGTTTATTTTTTTTTATCTATGTCCAACTTTTCTACCAGAAGACTTACTCAGATTTTTAAATGTAGTACCTTTTTTTGGAAATCGATGTGGGGAGGTACTTTAAGGAAGTCATTTTTCGATTTTCTCAACCGTTCTCTTATCAAATTTAAAAAACCGACAAAAACGGGAAAAACGTAGGAAAACTGGGAAAATCAGTACAACATTAAACAAATATTATTAAAGAAAATATATAAAGCCTATTTAATTATTTCACTATAAAATGACATATATTAATGACAAAACGTCATTATCAATTGATCTCCCCTCCCCTTTTTGTTGTGGTTTATCGTTGCTCACATGTAAACATTAAATTATCTATGACTGTGACTTCACCCGTCCCCATTATCCTACGTCCTTTTTTTATTTGTGTAATATAATAATATCTATTATGTACGAGTATGTATAATATTCATGGCAATAAATAGATTATGAAAATAATTAATATTTATTTATTTAATTTAATAGAAACACCAAATTAAATAAATTATTAACTACTAGAGATTATTGTTCTCAATTATTCCCTACATGTTACAATATTGTTTAGGTGACTACTAGTTAGTACTGGTAGAAGTGAGTGCAATAATTATTTTCTTCTAAAAGTGGCTAGCCTGCCCAGAGTCCATTTGTGCTTCACGATACAATTTAAAATGTTCTATATTACTCTATGACCATGCTCGAATTTTCGCATAGTATTATACATAGACAAATATAGCCGTATACTAATCATATTAGAGCGGTAGGTGAATTGCTTCCCATTTTTATAAAACTAGATGCATTGCGTCCCTGTTGTAACTTAATAAATACTAGGTGAATTGCGTCCTTGTTGTAACACGGACGACATTTTCTACCAGAAATAATAATTTAATCGAAAAATCACAAGATGCATTTTTTGTTGCTTTTTTAATTTACTTTCTTATGGTATCATTGCCAAAACTTTTGAGCCACTTTTAAAGAATTTTAATTTTCGGGTTTTTTTTTTTTTTTGCTGTAATTCAGTTATACATAACCTTAGAGACTTGAAAATCGGTAATAATATTTATATTCGTTATAAGTGTTTTGAAATCAAATTTAAACGAAAATATCAAAGCGAAGGTATCAAAACGTTCTGTCAGAGTTGCCTTTCTGTTTTACCTCTTTTCTATAGACACAGGGCTCATATCTGGTGACGTCACGGTTGTAGTGTGAATGCACACACCAGGAGCGCTCCCATTGAAATAAAGAATGGATAGGCCACCACATATAATGCAATCGATACACGAAATCTGGAAGAAAAAAAACTATTTCTATAGGCGTCACCCTTTGGTTAACAATATTTTGAGATTATATTCAAACTAAAATTATTTTGTTTAATACAAATCATTATATCAAATTATACAACATATTATAAAAAGTTATTAAAAAGTTTCAATAAAACTAATAATTATTTTGTATTGATAATGGTTCGGACTTGTGTAGTTTGCCGTAAATCAAACTTCAATGAAGATGTGTCATTTCACATGTAAGTGCATCATAATGGTAATGGTTATCTTTATTTATAATTATTATTATTAGGTTCCCATTGAATGAAAAAAGAAAGCAAAAATGGATGATTGCCTTGGGGCTTAAAAGTACTGCAAAGTATCAATACATATGTTCAAAACATTTTACTAAAGACTCCTTTAGATTCAGTAATAAAAAAAAACTACTACATCCAAAGGCTATTCCTAAACTGTATGTTAATTCAAATTGTATGCATATACAATTTAAAATAATTAAAATATGATTATATATGTATATTATCTAACTTATTGTTTTAGTACTGCTGCAGAGTATGAGACTTCATTATTACTTAATAATATTGATGATCCGTGTTCTCGAAATAAATTTCACACCATATCGACTATGTCAAATGAGTAAGTATTTTTAAAATTTCACTATAAAATAGCATCCTTAATCAAAACTTTTTATTTTAGTGAATCAGAAATTGTTATTAAGGAACATTTTTCTCCTAGTAAACTTCTTGTTCAACCTAATAACTCAAATGAGTAAGTATTTTTAAAATTTTACTATAAAATAGCATCCTTAATCAAAACTGTTTATTTTAGTGAATCAGAAATTTTTATTAAGGAACATTTGTCTCCTAGTAAATTTCTTGTTCAACCTAATAGCTCAAATGAGTAAGTATTTTTAAAATTTTACTATAAAATAGCATCCTTAATCAAAACTGTATATTTTAGTGAATCAGAAATTATTAAGGAACATTTTTTTCCTAGTAAATTTCTTGTTCAACCTAATAGCTCAAATGAGTAAGTATTTTTAAAATTTTACTATAAAATACCGTTCTTAATCAAAATTGTTTATTTTAGTGAATCAGAAATCGTTGTGGATGAACCGTGTTTTTCAGTTTACTGTCAAGACCTAAATGAAACAGGTAACAATTATTTCTAGACTCTAGTTTCAAACAATTATAATAAAATGTTTTGTTAAAAATAACAATTTGTTAGCTAAACAACATTACCTTGTAACTACCAATTTAGGACTTTTCAGGAAATGAAATAATTAATTTAATTTGTTTAAACAGTTCTAACATTGTATAAAGTTACATATATGATGACCTGTATAAATTTTTGGAAAATGTGTAGTTCTTTTTTAAAATAACATATTTTGCATAAGGAATGAAAGTAGTTACGATTTATTGCTCTCATTACTTTTATGTACGAAATATTGCATTTTGTAGATAATTGGTATTATATGTTTACATTGATCACTTATAATTTTATAATAACATTGATCTACATTCATAATATTATTGTTTATAGCATAACTTATAAAGTAAATAGTTTGAACACTAACATAGTATATTATTAATTGTATGCTTCTAAATATTTTTAAATTTTAGTTACTTATACCAAATATGAACACCATCTTAAATTTAAAACCATTTATTGGTACTTTATTTTGGAAATTACATTGTGTCATAACATTAATAATATTATTGAGATAATTGTTATGGTTTACTTTGACTAAAAATGTGTTTCACAATATTACTATTATTATTGTTTATCTTTATTGTTGTTTTTATTATTTTAACAAATACACTTTGTCCATTTATTATTTAACTTTTATTGTTAAACAACGTGGTTTTTATAAAATGTCTGTGTACATCTTTACATACTACTTTTTAATTAATTAATATCTTACTAACCTAACTAAATTATTTTATCACTGTTATCAGTATGCATGCTCTTTTTTTTTTCTTATTCGTATTTAAACTATCTTTATATATTACTTAATAGTTACCATTAACAATATAGAAAATTTCACATTATACTACTTATAAATCTGATTATCTCTATACCTAATAAGGATTTGTGTTTTCCACTGAGATCTTCTCAGCCCTATGCCTTTTTTTTCTTCATTAATTTCTCTTTATTTTTCAACACCTCTTTCTTTTTTATTATTACTAAGAATATTTACTCTCTTCTTCTTCTTCTAATCTTAGAAATGTCTTATTATTTTTTATAAATACATTGTTCTGTTTTACCACTCTATCATTTTTAAGTACTTTGACTAAAAATAATCTTAAAGATAATGTCTTTATAATCACACCTTCACTCCATACCTTACTTTTAAATCTTGTATACATACTAATGCCCTATACTGTGTTTCTTTAACACTTGTTCTATTATAGTATTTAGTTAATTTTTCTTTGTTTTCTAATATTGTTTTATGTGCTACTTCACTAACCACTTTAGGTTTTAAGTTTTCAACTTTAAAAGGAATTTTAAATCTAAGCACTCTACTTATTAATATTTGCGATGGTGAATACTATAATCCTGCAACTGGACTATTATTATAATTTAACTTAAATAGTTTGAATTTTTTACTCTCATTGAGACTTATTATTCCTATTGCCCTTTCTGTTTGTCTATTACTTTTTGGATAATTGGGTAATGCTGTATTTATGGCAAAATTCCATTCCTTAGCAAATTGTTTGTATTCCTATGAGCCATAGGACATATTATCCACCACTACTACTTCAGATATTCCATGTGTACCAAATATTTGTTTAAATTTTCTTACACACTGTTGAAGTTTTGTTATTTAATAATTTTACCTCAATCCACTACGAAAAATAGTCAACCAAGATTAAATAAAATTTACCTGCATACTCTGCTGCGTCTACACCTACCTTATTAAATGGTAAATATGGTATTTGAAAACCTAAATACGTTTCATGTAACAAGTTCAATATATTTTTTCTTAAAGTTTTTGGTATCATCAATCTTGTTTTATAATATATAAGATTTTCAGCCATATCTATTTCATTTGTATTTCATTTTGTTTATCTATTACTTTCAGCCAACCATTTTTATAGTATTCAATTAGTACTTTCAAAGTTTTATCCTTGCTTGTTTGTCTTTGAAAATTGTTTAGTTTTCCTTCACTAAATTTAATTTGTTTAATTTCTACAGAATGTACTACATCCCTCATACATAATTCTTCTTCTACTACTTACATCTCTATATTAAATTTTCATCATTTAATTTTTTGTTTAATGAAAGTGTAGGAGCTATCACACTCCATTTGTATGTGCTTTTTGATCAAGAACTTTTGTTCAATTCCAACATCAAGAGTTTTTTAAAAATGTAATAAGATATTCGATAAAAAAAACCATTTTTGTTTTGATAACCACAATAATCTGAATACAGTATTATTGGTATTTTTTTTACACATATCTTAGTTAAATGTTTATTTATTAATTATTATAGTATAAATAAAGATGCTTGTAGTTCCCAATCTCTCTCATGAGACCAATAGTTGTTAAAATAACCTACTACTAATACTAATACTAATGTTATAAAAAGTAATATTATGAACTTTTAATTTCATATTATAGTAAAAGGCATTTGCTTGAAGAACTGTACCAAGTTGGACTGCTTACATGTCCATCCAAAAACATAGCACTTATTTTACTGTGCTTTTTTATTACTTCTTTTCTTCTCCAGCTCAATTTTTATTTTGAATCGTGGACAAAAATATAATATAATATAATAAAATAATAATATATATAATATTTGAATAGTAGATAAAATAGAATATCAAAAAAAGTATAAAAACAAGCACAAATGACTAATAAAGGAAAACAGAACAATTCATAAGGAACAACACTGTTGGCTTTAATTTATTTTTATTTTTATTCATGAATTCATCGGAACTAAAATGTTCCTGACACAGATTTATTATATAATTTTCCTTTAGTCAATGAAAGTAGATTAATGTTTCCTAGTAACAGTAAGAACATAATTTTGATATAATTAAAAAATATTGAATAAGAGATAATTTTAATTAATTAATACACACCACAGTTCACTACCCACATTTTACTTCTGACTTCATCTTTAGGAAATCGAAACATGCTTAGAGTCCTGTCGAATTTATTATAAAATCAATAATAATACTTTAATTTCTATTTCTGTTGAAAATATACTGTTAGAACTTATTTAAATCTATTTAATCTATTACCCATATTTTTCAAATATTACTAATTCATTTACCTTATTGTTTTTTGGTTTATGATCAATTTCATTATTAATGGTATTATGATATACAAACTCAGAATTTTCAACAACATCTTTGTAAGTTAACTGCTTTGAGTTTTCTTGTTCCTCTTAGTAGCCATAACATTATCTACAATATTTTTGTATGTTATTTGCTTCGACTATTTTGTTTTTTTTTTTTTATTATTATTATTAGGAGCCATTTGAAAAATATTATTCAATCTTTGCTTTGACATCGCTAAAATAAATAATTAAATAATAGAATAATTTGTAAAAATAACAACTAAGTATATTTTTTATAATTTTATATCTGATTAGTAATCTTAAATGTTCTTATAAAGAAATTCAAATTAAACAATACGATTTGGTGTTTTAAACATTAAATATGATGACAACCACATGATATTTTACTAGTTTTACATTTTATACTAGTTACGTTTACTCGTTCCTATCGGCTATAAAAATTCCATGACTACTGACTAGTATGGCACTGTAGTGTAGAAATTTAATTTACGATAAATATTGTAATATTATTGGTAGATGTGATATATCACTTAATTGTGTTTTTGGAGGGAAATATTTATCACGAAAAATATAAACGTCACCAAAAAGATTAGACATAATGATGATTAAAATCTTGATTTGAGTAGTAAGACTATGGGTATTTTTATGGACATGAGGAAGGCTTTTGATAGTATCAATCATGAACTATTACTTAAAAAGCTTTATTATGTTTGAATTAAAGGTTTCATCAAATGCCCTTATAAGATCATATCTTACCAATAGGGTGCAAGTTGTTAATGATAAATATAGCAGCTCGCTTAATATAAATCATGGGGTACTTGGACCCATTTTCTTTATTATATATATAAACGGATTGCTTAATACGAGTATTAATGTCAATGAAAATATTGTGTATTATGCAGATTATATTGTTATCCTTGTAAATGATAAAAACATTGATACATTATATACTAAAGCTAATAAAGTCTTTGCAGATGTCATTTTTTTTTTAAGGAATTTATCCGAAAAAGTTTTAGCTGCTTGTAATCTACTTTTAAAAATTTTTTCTACTTCTATATCGCTTAGTTATTACAATAAATTAATATTATTACTACACGAGCAAATAAAAGGCAATTTATTTATTTGTACATCAATTTCTACCAATTTTTTTTATAATATTGCATTACTTCAACCAATTTTTTTTTTCTAATAAAATTATTACAAGATTGCTTTAATAAGTTAATTTTAAAATATTTAATTGGATAATTATATTTATTACACCAGTTGACTATAACTACTGTTTCTTAAAATTTTTCAAATTTAATATTGTGTTCTATTGAAATTTTATAGAATTTGATTGAAAAAACATAATAAATAATTATATTAATACATTTCACCTGCAAATAATAGTAAAGAAAACTGTATTTATACCTCTGTTTGTATAGAACTATGGGCAGGTATCGAAAAATGTATTGGCCTCTAAAAATATACTTGAATTCGACACGCCATTGTTTGTACGCATTTTTATAACGTTTACTGTATAGTTCCTGTAAATCTCAGTAAGGTTTCCTTTCAGAAAAAATACTACACTGGTAAATCGGAGCAAAATTTCTAATAGCAAAGTTGTTCACAGATAAAAAAAAATAAACATCATTATAAAACGAACTCATTCCGCTCAAAATCTAAAAAATGTAACAAGTTTAATTAAATATAAAATATATTACAGATGTCAAAAAATTCTTGATAAAATGCAAAGAAATTACTTACTAATAAATTTCATTACAATATTAGTTTGTACAACAATAATCGTACGGAGTGGTATACTTAAGATCAAATTTTATTACATCACTGTCTTATGTTTGACCACAACTCGAAATGTATGCAATATACGGAATTCTCGTCTATAAGTATAAGATATGTGGTGTTATGTTATAATTATTTAATATGATAAGCAAATTATATTAATTATTTTAATCATTAGGTTCATCTAAATATTGTAGCTGGTAATTTCGAGATTATACTAATTTATTTACTAAATGCATACATAACATACATATAAACAACAAAGCGCCTCCTAGTTTAGCGTTCTAAATCATATAATTCATAGAACTATGTTTCATAAATAGATAATCGAAATGTAAATCTGTAAATGACAAAATTATTTTATACTAATTTTATTAGTATTTACTATGGAAAATATATGCTATTATTTTAAAATCAAAAGTATGTAGCCACCCCAAAAAAAAGGCGACAAAAATGGAAAAGAAAAATTTTGGAGCTGCTTATTTCTTTGATGTTCTAGAAAACAAATTTCAAAACAAATTAATACTTTCCGAGATACGTTATGTTGATCACTCTGTATATTAGCTTATTAAATCTATTTATTATTACGGTTTGTTAATTTTACTCGTTTGCCTTTTCGATTTTAAAACTTGTCTAAATTTATTTGTTTGTTATAGATTTTCAGTACCTAATGAGTATAGTTAGATACCATAAATTATAATATTTGCAATAATAGGTAGGTATATGACCTTGAATATACGCGAGTTCCGGCAACACGACCGCGATGACGTTACAATTTAATATTTTCATTCGTTCAAAATGACTTGTTTCGTTTTACTTTTGATTCAAATATTATATTCACAATAATTATATGATGACTGTGAGCTAGCAAATTGCGAAAATAGTATATTCCTGTTAAAGTGTATTATATCCACAGGCGTATATGGTGTTTTCTTGGGGATATGAAATAATATATTTTAGAGGCAAATTTTTTCCTAAAGCACCGTAGATTTTCGAAGTATTAAGGGACTAAAGAGCACGTCAAAACCGAATAAAGGTCTCTCAAAAATGCTTAAATGTAAATTCTCTAATTGCTCATATCACCCACAAAAGTACCCTTTATCGTAAAATAAAATTAGATCTAGCTCAGGCGCGTCCCTGGGAGGGAGCGATGGGGATAATCCCCTCCCCCGAGAGAAGTGGACTTACATTAGCATTAGGCATAGTCAATGGTCCAAAAGTATATATAACAGATATCATCAATATAATATTTAGCATCATTTTTTAGATTCTGAGTGTAGCGAAAAATGTATTGGTTTCACAAAAATGTTTATTTTTTTTTTTTATACCTACTGTGACAAAAATTTTTACCAAAAATCTTGCCCCGATTTATACGTGTGGCGCCGTTTCTGAAAGGAATAGGTCAGTGGTGTGCAACCTGTTTTGATCCACGGTCCCCAAATGAATTTATTTCGATGAGGCGCCCCCCATTCTACTAACATTTCATAAGTGTATAATGCATATATTTAATTAATGTATAAAATAAATCATTATAGTTGTATAAATTAAATCGTTTATTTTAGGCAATTTTAATATTTGTTTAATTTAATTTATCCACGTTATAAAAAAAAAAATTACCGAAATTGTTGTAATTATACCTAATCAACATTTTAATAATTTAAAATTATAAAATTACATGATTAGGAATAAGATCCTTGTGCGTGAATTGTAGACATGATTGAATTTAAATTGGGTTTGATATTTGAGACTGCCACTCTTAAATCTGCTTCGACATTTAATTTGGAGCGATATTTGTTTTTTATTATCGCTAGTGTTGGAAATGTTGTTTTGCATAAATAAGTTTTAGCAAGTAATGATTTCTGATTAAATTTAAAAATAATCCATATACTACGTGATTCAGTAGAACTTATTATCGCAATATAATACGGCCACCGACGGTACAAGAAATATTACGTTAGGTAAGTATTTAAAGTAATATTTATTTATATATTATATAACTTTCATTTGATGTAAAAATATTGGCGATCCTCTGATAAAATTTCAACACCCACTTAGAGGTTGTGGCCCCAGGTTGCGCACCACCAGTAGCGCTGTATGATTTTCTTGCCAATTTGAAACATAATGTTGTATGAATAAGTGATAAGAACTATCATCATAAAGATCTTTTTCTATACTTAGAAGGCTAAAATCGTATTTACAACACTATACAGAACAGCAGAAAATTAATAGAATGGCTGCTTTAAACTTATATAGAGACATTGAAGTTAAACCAAATTCAGTTCTTAATGTTAATCTTAGACTGTAAGTTATTATTATTATTATTATTATAAAGGGTGGGCCATTTAAATCTTCGGGGTGTTTTTTGGTAATCATTTTATAAAAAAATACAAATTATTAATTATGAATAATTTTTTATTTATTTTGGAAATTTGTTCTGATTATTTTTTAAAAATAATATCGCCTAAATGGTCGCCTTCAGAGCGAATGGCATAATGTGCTCGTTTTCCATCACTTTTCGAAGTGTTTAAGGTTGAACGGGGCCGTAAATAAACCAAATTTTTGGTTCTACACCAATGAAAACCCTCAATTAATCCACGAATAACCTCTTAACAATTTTGCGCCGGATTTTTTGCAAAAACAATCATTGGACCGTTATTTTGATGGAGCAGCCGAATCCATCAATGAAAAGCGTTATCGGGCCATGATAACGGATATTTTGATTCCATTTTTGACCGACAACGGCATGAACGACGATTGGTTTCAACAAAACGGCGGCACCACAGCTCATACAGCTCGAACCATGATCAATTTATTGCGTCTTTGGTTCCTTGGACGCTTAATTTCAAAATATAGTGATTTCGACTGGCCTCTACGATCACCTGACTTAACGCCTTCAGACTATTTCTTGAGGGGTTATTTGAAGTCCAGATTTTCGAGAAGCCACGAATCCTAGATACGTTGAAAGATAATAAATGACAGGAAATGGCCACTATTCAGCCTAAAACACTTCGAAAAGTGATGAGAAATGCTGAAAAAGAAAAAAACATTACACCATACGCTCTGAAGGCGAACATTTACGCGATATTATTTTTAAAAAGTAATCAGAACGATTTGCCATGACTAAAATAAACGAAAAATTATTAAAAATTAATTATTTGTTTTTTTTTTTTTTTAAATTATTACCAAAAAACATCCCGAAGGTTTAAATGGACCCCCATGTATTTATAAGTAAAGTATATTTAAATACATAATTAATATGAATTTAAATTGTTTTCAAATATATATTGTCTATAAATTAAATTTAAACAATTTAAAGATTTTACTTATATACCTAATTAAACCTTACCCCCTACACCCTACCAAACACCATCCAAAATTGATATTTTTTTCAAATTCATAAAAAAAAATTAAAAAATTATACTTATCATAGTACACCAATAGATCCGAATCTAAAAACTGCTCGCATACTAATCTCAATTTACATTTTCCTCTTTATATTATCATATAAGGACAAATAGTCCAATTTTTTCTTTTTTTACATACCGGATACTTAATTAAATAGTAGGTACCTATTATAAAGACGTTATTTTAGATTTTCTCAGAGGGTCTGAATTGGTGTAATACTTGAATTTTTTTTTGTATATGTATATAAATTAATTCAGAAAATGTTTAAAAAATACACAAATAGCACAATATTCGCCCCCAAACTACATGCCCATCATTACAACATTGATTATATCGATTACATTGCAAATTTTGGCGTACCGAAAACATTTTACATATGTTCGTAATATTAACAAAAAATAATAATAATAACTCGTTTTTTTTTTGTTTAAATACTCCGGCATTGATAATTATATAAAATATTTTGTCGTATTTGACTAGTTAGGTACCTATAATAATATATTGTGTATTCAAACATAATGAGTTTTGGATTTCGTTGCATGTATACAAATAACAAATTTAAATATACGTATAAATAGCTTAAACTAAGATTCGGACATTTGAAAAAAAAACTCACTCGACCACTTTCATAGAATTATTAAATCACCGTGTCGTATTTTATCACAAATTAATAAGGAACATTTACATGATTACTGTATAAAATACAAGTAACAAGTACTTCCCCAAATGTATTGCGCAAGGTCTTTTATAAATAATAATAATAATGATAATATTCCGACGTCACCAATTTATTCATTTACAATTTGTACACGTATCTATGGTATAATATAATATCAAGGTCGTGAAATGTATCACAGTGATTTTCTGCTGAACAATCAACCAAATAATAGTCGAATATTAAGAGAATAGATAGCGCCTATCTAAATATTTTTTAATTTTCTCATATTATAAAGTGCCTAATAACCAAACGTTCTTTCGATTGTTGTCATCCAAAACACAATACCCTGTGTGTAAAATGTAATGACTAATCAGTAATGCTATACTAGCTATGACCCTAAAAACTTTTAACTACCTATACATATATGCACAAGGTTTTTACTAACAGAAAATAAAACCATACATAACAAAACCAATAGATCCCTCGCTACTCTCCTAATCTAAAATCATGTTGAACATTTCTTTGAAATGTACAAAATCCTCAAATATGCTCTGAAAATCTAAAATAAACAAATAAAAATATTTTTTATACAATCAATACTATTCAAAAACATATAAATATCTCAGTAAATAACATTCATTGTTTGTTGTTCTCATACTATATAATCGCGAACAATATCATCAATATCAATACCAAATCAAAGTTTTTAATCGACTACAATGTCATCTCAAACACCACACTAGGATTAATCGTGTACCTTTTATGGATATCTATCGAAAATAAAAATTTTTCTTTTTTTTAAATACATTTTTAGGTAAGTACCTATGCATGTTTCGATATATTGGAAGACAAAAATGTATAGGTACATTTCTAATTAATTTATAGTCTCTACGAAAAAAAGTTTGTTTAATGATATAATTAATGTAAAACGACATCACGACATGATTTTAGAGTAAATGTTTTTTACATATCTACCTAATATCTTTTTAAGTTTTTTTTTTTTTTGTTATTTTATTATCATTATAATAATCAGTCCTTAATATTATTTTACATATTCGATCGATTTTAAGTCGCCTGTGTGCGGGTAAGCGGTGAAATGCATTTATAATATTATGCATTTGTACCTATTAAGTAGGTAATTTTATCTATATTGGGTCGTTTACATAATTCGACTTCATTTGATATTGTCGCATTCTTCGGGTAATAACTCACTATATAAATGATGATTATAATATAATATTATAAACCAATAAGTATGGGAATGCTGTGCATTTTGTATTAAATATGGCACCGAAACAAATAATTTTAATACAAATGATGGATGCAGTGCATATCATAGGTTCCAAGCGGTTCCAAAAAAAATAAACCGCAGAATATTACATACATGATACATACGTACCCAGGCACATACACGAAAAAATAATTCGCGGGTGGTTCATAGGAAATTTATAATAATCAATACTATCAATATTATCAATATTTTAAAAAAAAAAGACGTCCTAGGATAATGAGGACGGGTGCAGCCACTACTGTTATAGGTATTTTAATGTATACTTATTATTATAATTTTGTCGATTAAAAATATAATATTACATAATTATCCTGTAATTACATATTTAATCGCGATTAATAAACTAAATAGTTGTCAGAAAAATTATAAAAAATTGTAGTCACAGCGACCTGTAACAATACTAACTTCGAAAAACGAAAAAAAATTTACCATATCCAAACCGAAGCTCGCTGTTTGTGTCATCAGCCAAATTTTAAAATTTAAAACATTTAGTCGTTTAAAAACACACCATGTGGAAGTTAAGTATGGTGGAATAAGAAAATATAACGCCGGCAGGTGAAATTTTAAAGTGAAAAAATCGATAATGCACAAGAATCTTAATACAAAATTATGGTATGTACCAAAGTTGGGCAAAATTTTATCTAGACAATTATTTGAATAAATGGGTATTCGGATAAGAAATTATCCGAATGATTATTTTACTGTGATATTTTATTTCAATAACAAGTAGTTACGGTAAATCGATATTTTATTAATAACCCTATTTTTTTTTTTAACAAACTTATTTTTATAATTTTGAACAAGGTAAAATTGTATTTTTATATCATTATATTATGTTTAATTATAGAATTAAGTAATTAAAAAAATTATTTTTTAAATATTTCACGTTCACGATCATTTTGTTAAAATTGAACTAATTACAGGCTCGTTTCAGGATTGAAGAATGAAACTAGTTCTTTTTTTCATTCCTCAAGTAAAAATAAAAATCATTAAATAGTATATAATATTTACATATAATTATGTATTTTTTTCTTTTAAATTTCAATAGATATTATCGACTTCAAAAACACCCAATTTCTAGATGTCCTTCACGAGAGACGATTGGGACAAAATTATGTTTATAATATATGTGTTATTAATGAATGAAAGCAAAAAAATGTTTTGAGATATTAAAATGATTTAAATTAGCTGGATATGTCTGTGAAAAAAAGGAATCGAAAATAAATCGCTCATGTTCCTCCAATAATTGTACGTGATAATTCCAATACGTTCCCGATAAATTCCTGAAAAGTGAACGAAATCAATGGAACTCGTTCCCTTCAAGCAAGATATATTTTATATAAATATACGTGTACATCTGATGCGTTTCGTGTGTTGCAATAGCTAATTTTATCGTAACCGTATTTTGACAAATGCTATAAATTAATATATTATGTAATCAAAATAACACCAACAGAGTAGTTATGTTTTTTATAACACAACGGACTTCAATAGGTCTTCTTCGCGTTAGATGTCCAGGCTTCTGAAAAAAGTCACCGTAAATACCTTCGTACCAATGACTTACGAGTAACAATGGGCCTATATAGAAAAATATTACGTATACACAGGCCTTAGGGCCGCGTGGATTGATTGCGTCCGGGGCGCCAAAAAAAAACCCGGTTTACGGCACCGGGCGGCGAAATGAACTGGGCCTAAAACAGCGGACCGAGAATTCGCCATGACGTGATACTTGCATAAAATCGACTCGTATGGTTAATTAATAGTAAACACGATAGTGAACTGATATCGTAATGTCGTAATTTATTCACGTGATCACAAGTACCGCGGTGTTCGGACAGATAGGTCCCCGTATTGATGTATTTCATATTTACCTGTATATTGCACTTGTTGAATTGTGTGCGTTTTTCGCGGCTCGGCTGCAAGTGACATCCGTGGTTTTTATGTTTACGGCCGTATCGCGTAATTTCAGCGATACCCGGGTGTTCGAGAGGTGAGTGGGTAAGGCACCCGTGGTACCTGTACGTGGCTACGCATAATGTGCGTTTACGGTGAATGAGTACTAAAGCAGTTCGCTATATAATATACAGTGCCCGTCGAAACCTTTTTAACGGGCATTTCAACCATTTAAAGATGTTTGTTCGGCGAGCTGTTTTGTATTAGCAAAAGATTTAATCGTGTGCGATACAGGCGAGCACCGAGTACCCGGCCGATCGGCGATAAATAAAAATATACAAATTTTCAAGTATCTGACTACACCTACCGAGCCTGTAAATATTGTGCAATAATAACGCGAGGCGGCTTTCTCTACAGGAGCGAGTGTTTAATTAACGCGATCCTTAATCGGCGGAAATTGTCCGATCCAGCTTGACCGGAATACGTCGGAATCGCAATAATTGTATTTCCTTCCGGTTTTTATGCAAAGTAAGTACCTATTTCAAATCATTTTAGGGCCCGAGCGGAACGAGAAATGTATTGGTTTTACAATTATGTTTAATATTTTTATTATTATTATTTTTTTTTTTTTTTATGTAAACACTTTTTCTACCAGAAATCCTAATCTGATTATCAAGTGTAGCGTATTTTCTGAAAGGAAATCTCACTGGTGTGGGATACTGTAAGAGGTTATTTTTTGATTTTCCCACGGGTTTCCATAATAATTTTGGAAAAACCCCCAAAAAAATGTGGAAAAAACGGGAAAATTCATAAAATGTATTATTTTCAAATCGTATATACTCGTATTACGGCTTTTTAAAACCGTTTGAATTGTTGGAATATTTTTTTATTATTTTTTTTTTATTTTTGTGAACTTTGTGGTGTCATCTTCGTGTAACTACTCTATAGAGAGGTCATTTTTTTAAATTCTCATTAATATTCGAGATAATGAGGAAAACCTGGTTCTTTAGGTTAAAAAAGGTTGAAAGATTTAAAATAAGGTTTTCATTCGCAACCGTTTTTATTTATTTTTTTTGTTATTATTAAATTTTTATTATTTTAATTTTTTTTTAAACAATCATTGTTATGATGGAAACGCGCATTGTTGTAATAATTTCATCATAATATGACATTACATATATATATATTGTTGACAAAGCAACACTATCAACTGAACTCCACTCAGAATCGGTTTTTTGTTAGCAATGGTTTATCGTTTCTTACAGATATACATTAAATTCCCGTCTGTATCCTATCTTCCCAACTTCCCACCAACAACAGTGGCTGTACTCGCGTTTACTCATAAATTCAACATGTGTAAGTGAATGTTTGTCATCTACACTTGAATAATTTAAATGCTTACAAATGGTTGACATTAAAAATAATAG
Source organism: Cinara cedri (assembly GCA_902439185.1). Lineage (NCBI taxonomy): Eukaryota > Metazoa > Arthropoda > Insecta > Hemiptera > Aphididae > Cinara > Cinara cedri. Next base: position 782,473 of record CABPRJ010002369.1, read on the forward strand.
GTAATAATTTAAAAATTAATTAAATTATGTATATTTTTGTCGTAGAAATTATTTTTTGTTCGTTCAAAATTGTGTCGGAATTATAATTAAAAATGTACACGTTCTTTCAAATTTTTCATTTTTTGTTCAAGATATCGACGATCAAATTTCCAAGTATCTAATTCAACGTGTTCTGATTAAAAACAACGATAAGAAATGTAGGTACAAGTTGATAATAGTAGTAAAGGTAAAGTTTCGGGCGATTCGACCGAAATACGTTTTCGGTTGAAATATTTTCGACTAAAATACGGTTCGGCTGTTTTATAGCCGACCCCTCGCCCGTGTTGATTATCATTTATCACCGCGTGCGATTTGTGATAACGCGAACGCTATTTAAAAGATAAGGAAATTCGGTAATTTAAGAAAATTACAATATTTTATCACTGCAGCGCGCTACGTAGTAGGTTACATTGGACATCGTTGTTTTCCGGACTTCGAACGGTGGTCGGCGGCTATCCGCTGTTTTCCGCGTTAAAACGTTATTATTGCGGCGGAATACGTTTTACGAGTTAATCCATCATTTTACGGACCTATTCCCGCCGCGTGTGCGTAACATGTAGCCTTTGTTTTTAAAAAATGTACCGTGGCCATTGGTTGTGACGTCGCGAGGGTAACTTCTTGTTTTTCGAATTCGTTGGATATCGTTTGTATTTTTTTATGTTTTATGCACCGACCAAAAAGCGGATCCCAAGTGTCCAATCGTTGTCACCGTCAATCTCCATCATCTGAAACACTCGAATGTGTGTGAGATGCCATTCTACCGCGGCATGTCCGGTGGACCGTCTGCATAAAACTTTCTGACAATCATCTGGTCACGGTAATATTTGGACAACACTCGGGCAAAAATCTGTGTTCAATGTGCATTACACGTTAATTCTTAACTAAATTTTCAGCTGAAGAAGATGAACGTTACTGTCACCAACCTCACCAGTAACGTAGTGTCCACGGCTTTGGCACCGATTAAATCATTAGGCATTCCACATCCTCCGGTTCCAGTCAACCCACTTACTGTAATAGCAATCGTTGTTGTTGTTTTTTTAATGATTTTTGGAGTAAGCTAACAATAACAGTAATACAACTATTTTAAATGAATTTCAAATAAAAATGCCCAACTATGCTTACAGTTAGTAATAGCAATACGGAGAAAGAGAAGACTGGACAGGCTACGGCATTCGTTGATACCGTTCTATTCATTTGATGCTAACGAAGAGGAAGACTGGGATTCAGATCTGTTACAAAATGAAGGGGGCACTCCAACAATTCGAGTAAGAGATTTTTGGCTTCTGTATATTATATGAAGTTTTTGTTTGTACCAAATAAATATAACATATCTTACAAGATGTGATATGATAAACTAAAAATATTATTTCAAACATTTAGGCAAACTTTATATAGGTAGTCTTAGGTAGGTATATAAACAACAACAAATTGACATTTGCATTTTTTTTGTAAATTATTTGTCAATAATATAGTTGTCACCAATGTTCCCCTGGAGTTTAACGCCTCAAATTATTTATAAACTTTTTAAATTAACACATCTCTTTACTGTGTTAAAATTTGTATGTATAGAATTTTAACTCCTTATTAGTTGCTGCTATTAATAATTAGAAATGCTAACTTATACAAATAATACTGGTTACCTATTTACTATTGATTTCAACCCGTAGCAATTTAGATTTAGGTACATTTTCAATCATCTTTATTGTAGAGAAATTATAATATATTATTATATTATAGTCCTTTACTTCTTTCGATTTTGTTTTTCAACAACGCAACTTTGTTATTCAATTACTTTTGTATTTTGGTTTAAAAATAAGTGTTCAGAAATGTCTAGATAACATAACATACTAATATTATATACTTTATTTTTCTGGAAATTTAATTGTTATACTATTGTGTATAATGCTTTATTGGATATCTTTTAGCAGCATGGTCAGACATTTAGACACGAGGGCAGTTTCCACAGCTGGCATGAGAGATTTAGTCCAATTCAAAGGTTACCTTTATCCAAAAAAATACAATAATGATTGCTTGATATTGTACTATGTTGAATAACATAAAATAATTTATTTTGATTTTGCGTGATTGCATTGATAAGATCTGTTCTATGTGTAGATAATAATATAGTAAACTTTCTTATTTCCAAATTAGAAACCACTGCCATAGTACTTATTGATAACCTGTCTAGTTTTAGTCAGTTAGCATCAATGTTTTGATCATTATCCGATGTTTGTTTTTTATCAAACAGAAATTGCTTGACTGTATGAGTTTAAATTATTATTTTATTTTTACTAATTAGCAATAAAAAAAATGAATACCTGTTATTTAAAAATAAAATAATAATTTTTCAACCATAAATTACCTACTGAATAATGTATTGTTCATACATTATGAAACTGTCTAATATAGTACACTGTCCATATCTGTTTTGCAAGAATTTTTCATATGTAGTTAAAAAGTTAGTGTTGTTAATTTAACCTAGGAAAATTATTGTTTGCTTGTAGTTTTGACAGTTTTCATTTTTTAGTTTGGCAATTATATTTATAGTGACATATTTAATTTGATATTTATGCAAAAATATTGTCACATCCGTGCAATTTATTTATTTTGTTCTTATATTGGTGTTGTAAACATTTTCAGAGCTATGGATCAGTCGAACTGAACATTATGGCTTTGGACTCCGAAAACAAAAAAAGATCATACCTATTCTAAGAGTATTTTTGTAACTGTTGCCATATGTGTTATATTCTATATTAGTATCGTAAATTGCATATTGCCTGGTCACATTGTGTAGAAAGAAAATGCCTGCGATTGCACTTTCTATCTATCACTAGAAGTTTGTTTTTACTAATTACTGACAATCACCATGGTGTCACTTTAAATACTGTCCATTGTCACCAAAAAGAAAGTGATTTGTCTTGTCTTACTGTTATTGGGCAATATTTATACAAGATTATTGTGTTTATAAAAGTGTATTTTTAAAGATGGTATTGTTGTTGTTATTAGCTATTTTATAAATCTACTTAATTGTATATAAGTGTACACACACACACACATTCATTCACTAACCTCAAGCTTGATGCTCAATTTTAATTTTATTTATGTGACTTATTTTAAAGCTTTCAGCAGCTTCACTTTATAATTTTTTTTTTTTTATATATAATTTGTATTACAATGAACTTGTATAATTTGAACAAAGTACTTAACTTAACTGTTATATACACGTATTGTATACTTGTATTGTTGAATCATTAAAAATTGGTTATGGATTAAAAGTGACCATTAAAAATTTGTTCCTAATGTTAGCGGTGTTTATTAATGAGTCAATAGCTATAAAATTATTTAACCATTTTGTTTATATATACACTTAAATTTTAAGTTAAAGATATGAAAATTTTGAATTTACACGATTTATGATTTCCAATTTAAAAATTGTACTGTTCATTAAATTAAAAACCGACTGAATTAGTTTACTAGTCACTTATTATAGGGAATATTGAATCTGCTAAATGTTTATGTTGATTAAAAGTTATTATTGCTTAAATGTGTGTGTTTATTTTATTTTTGTATTAATCAACAAATATATATCGCTCAATTTAAATTTATATTTTTGATCTCAATGCCTAAAAAATATAAATTTATAAAAAAAATTTGCACTATATATAAATTGAACAAAATTATAATCGTAATATATTAATATTATGAAAGGTGAAAGAATGTAATGCAATATTTGACTGATATCCGTTACCTTCAGCTGTGTGTTATAATTCATGTGATAGTTACACAATTTTCAGAATTATTACATTTTCTGTCAAATTTAATTTATCTATAATTTCTACAATTATCGGGTTTTTTATTTAAAATGCCAAAATCAAATGAAAAATACTAAGTAATAAATATTACATGTTGTCATACTTGAAAAGTACTAATATCAAAATTATTGAAATTTAATATTTGACTTGGAAATGATAATATAATGTTGTTGTATTGTGATGCAAGGGGTTGCAACACACAAGAGATGAAAAACACTAAAACTGATTATTGGAAAATGTTAAGAACATTCCTATCCATTTTGGAGATGGTTCATACGAATTGATACATTATCTATACAACTATACTAAATATGAATAAGTGTTTGCTGTTCTTTATGCCTGGTTTATATGATGCGTAACACTTGTCATTCGCATTAATATCTTTTGTATAAACAGTAAAAATAGTGCGAGTAGAAGTGGCAAACACAAATGAATAGAACCCAGTTGTATTTACTAACTGCAAGTAGCTACCCCCTTCATGACTATACTCTATTCGCGGCTACACTCGCAAAGTGCGACTGCCAAATGGTGCTCATTAACCGTTGTCCATCATAAGTTCTATTACCTTATTATCAATTAAATTGTCACTTACCTACTGCTTTTCGAGGTGAGCAGTTACAATACACTTATTATTATAATTACCTTGTTCCCTAACTACTACTACCGGCATTATCAAATAAGTTGTGTTATATGTGTGTGTTCGCGTAGTCCTATTGCAAGTGACAATAATCAGTGCAAGTTACAAGTATTGTGCATCGTGTAAACCAAGTATTAGGTACAGTCACTACCAACAGAAAGCCAACAATGTGTATATTGTAAATTATTAAATAGAAGTTGTAGCATCATTCACTAAGCGTGCTCACCCCATTTTTTTTTTTGGTTAACTTTTGGATGTATTCATATTCTGATTTTTGAAATTTAAAGCCGATATTTACGAGTAACTTAGATTTTTGAAAATATTTAAGGATTCATGTGGCAATACTAATTTTGGTTTTTCAAATGGGAACCTATATTAAAAATTCTAAAAATAGACGAAGTATTTTAGGTACTTTAAATACATTTTGGTGTCAACATTTTTGATTTCCGTCAACACGTTAACGAGATATTCGACTTTTAAGTTTAGGTAGGTGGAGGTATAAGCATACGCCGTGCGCACGAGGCAGTCAAGAAAGGTGGCAAACTCCTCTGCAAAATTTCCCACCAAAAATATAAAAAAAAATATGTTAGATATACTTTTTTTTTTTAAATTTTAAATCCTATAGTACCTTCAATTTTGTGCGCTGGCTCAAGAAGGAAAAGAGCCATTGGAGGATTTTGATACCACCCCCCCCTGCCCGCCGAATACTACACTAAACCTAAAATAAAGTCCTTATCAAGTAAATACTATGTGTACAATACATAATCAATATTATTGGGGTTTAAACCACCTTCAAAAATATTGGCATTATTTTAGATTGCGAGTGGGGTGAAGAAACTTATGGTTATACAAATTATGTTTATTTATTTTTTTTTTTCTGTGTACAACTTTTCTACCAGAAATATTGCTCCGATTTACAAGTGCAGCATTTTTTCTGAACGGAAATCTGACTAGGGAGGTACTTTGAGGAGGAAATTTTTTTGATTTTCTTCAAGAGTTTTCCCAGTAAATCTGAAAAACGCGGGAAAACCAAAGGAAAAATTGGGAAATAGGTACAGTACGAAACAAATATTAAAGAAAATATATAATGCCTATGCAATTACATAACATATATATTAATGAAAAAGATACACCATCAACTGAACTCTGCTCAGAATCGTTTTTTCGTTATCAATGGTTTATCGTTGCTTACAGATACACGTTAAATTACTGCTGGTATCCTACCTTCCCAATTTCCCCCCTACAACAGTGGCTGCACCTACGTGCGAAATATGTCCGTCTTTTTGATTATGATTTTTGTGTAAGGTTTCATTTTAAAAATACCGGATATACTTTGCATGTAGGTGGGCCACTGTTGTAAACTTGTAGTTGATAAGTTGGGAAGGTAAATGGGAAATTTAACGTATATCTGTACGTAACGATTAACCGTTGCTAACGAAAAACGGTTCTGAGCGGAGTCGGTTAATATAGTGTTACTTTGTCAACAATAATATATATGTTATAATATGACAAAATAATTACATATGCATTATATATTTTCTTTAATAATATTTGTTTATTATTGTGCGTACTTATTTTCCCGTTTTCCCTATATATTTTCCCGAGTTTTCCCATTTATTATGAAGACAGCTGGGAAAATCGAAAAATTATCTAGTAAAGTTGTTCACAGATAAAAAAAAAAAACCAATAAAATCATTGTCTGCCTTACCAAGACCTGCGCACGTTTATGGGAATAAGTACCAGAAAGCAAAAACAATTCGTAATTAATACATTTATTTTACGAAATAAATAAAAATGAAAATAAGTTTGTTATGATTTAAACTTCTCCTTTATCATACCAAGTTCAAATTCTGGAACCACGTTTGTAGGTATATATGGACAATTTTTTTTCAGCCCTTTAAATTTTTTTCTGAACAAAAAAAAGAGGCGAGTGTTTGTGCACACGTGGTTGGGGTATTTTTTTTTGTTTGTTGGATCTTGTAAATGATCGTTTAGACCGCTAGACTATATTTTTCCCGGGCCGTTCAGATCATGTCTATGCGCCTCCGGCTATGGCGGACGATGAATTATCGGTGAAATATTTTTAAACCGCAAAAAAAAATATCGTTAGGATATTTACTCGGTTATCCCTCGTTAACTTTCCCGGCGACAGTACCCACGGATCGACAGTTGATTTGTTTGCGCATTCAATTGGCCGACTGTGTTTCCGACAGAATTGTTTAAACTGTTCCGAGTCAATACGGCGACCGGTGTGTCAGGTAAATCTGACGTCGGACGGACGCGACTGAATGTTCGTCCAGATTTTTCTTCCAGAGACAAACGGTACCCGCGCACTCCGTCCATTAGCTGCTCCAGTGACATCACTTCGAAAACGTAACGTGGCGCTCGCGAAAATCAATAAACTTATTTAGTTAATTTTAGTAAATTTAGTAAATTTATTTAGTTTATTTTTGTTAAACCGACGTTGAAACCGAACGCGTTAAAGACTTACGACCGACTGCTGTTTCGGAAGCTCATTAGGCGTATCTAAAATAACGATAAAATCGATCGGCCAAACATTTATTGCGAAATCCGATTCGGCGGACCGTTATCGTAGTAGGCTACCGCACTCCAATTGGGTGTTCCTGGAATTGTGCACACGGTAATATTTACCGGGAATTCAAAAACGTCATAAAATTAATTCGTGCCCGCGTAGGTGAACAGGCCAAATTGTTTTATTTCAATATAATCAATAATACGTTATAATAATATTTCTGTAAATAATTTATGTTCGCGGGGTGGTTTTCGTCAGTCGACAATCGCAGGGGTATCAGTTGCCACGGGTCTCGTTAGGATTCCCGATTTCCAACCCTGCAGCGATGGCCCGCCCCGTAGTGCGAGATACGAAAACAAGACGTTTCCGCGGGTCTTTACGCCCGTCCCGCGCGCTCGAGCCCCGTCCTGTCTCATCGGACGTTACCTCGCCGATAACTTTAAACAATGGCCACACCCGCGGTACGAACTAACGGAAAACGCGCGTTTCCGATATTTTTCCGTAAGACTTTCCAATCTGTTGCGCGCGGTCGAGCTCACGGTCTCGTCGACAATCGCGTTGCCATCGTTCAGACGCTGGCGAACAGAAACGCGGACCGCACGAGGGATTGCGGACAAATGCCCGCGACACTGACCGTTTTCAAACGCGACAAAACAAAATCGATCCGGTGTCCGCATTATGACCGCCGTAAATTGAAAACGATTGTGCTTGTCGATCGACACCGTAAACTCTCTGCGTTGTGACGAACGAATAATAAAAACGCAATTAATGCAAAATTAATAATAAGGAAACGCGAAACAAATTGGATATGAAAAATTTAAAACGCGCACACGAATTAAAATTAATTCAATCGCCGCGGAGTCGCGTTTGCCCGGGCTAACGGGCGAATGTGACGTCGGGCCAATCCGACCCGCCGCAGTCACATTCGGCCTGACGTCAGTACTCGCCTGTTACGCCGGCAACAATTTTTCATTGTCGTTTCGACGAAGGCGCGGCCCCTGCCTACTCATTTATTTATTTGTGTTAATTTTAAACGGGTCGAACTGACCCTGCGGAAATTAATACGGTGAGTGCAAGTATTAATTTAAACACGGTCAGAACAAACGTTAATTGGAATACGAACAAAAGAAAAATTTATGCAAATTAGAACATTACTACAGCAGTGGAATCAAAAACGATCTCTACTTATAAACTTTAGATTCCGAACGTAGCGTAGGATCTACTGGTTTTACAACCGTAAACAACTTTTCGAAAAGACAACTTGCTCCGGTGTATCAAGTATAGCGCCTTGTTTGAAACCCCGTGTAGTTGGTTTATTTAAGTGATTATTTTTTGATTTTTCAAGACGTTTTCAATCTTGTTGGGAAAAATCGAAAGTAAAACAATAGGTAAAACGGCAAATATCGTGGGTACTCCGCGGCGTTACCGACTCCGTCTTTTTTAATTTTTGCTAAGCGCGTTTTCTGCCAGACATATCGCTTTAATCAAAAACTGAATAAAAAACCTTTTCAATTGCACTTTAGACCTTGTTGCTCACAAAGTAAATCGCTTTCCGATTTTCCAAATAGTTTTCATAATAATTGGGAATAACCGGGAAAAGGCGAACAATAAACTGAACAAATCTACGGCACACGATTTCATTATTTTAAATTTTTACCCACGATATTTCCCACCAGAAATATTACTCCGATGGAAAAATAACAAGAGACCTTTTTTTTGATACATTTTAATTTTAGTTGGTGAATACGAATGCCGCTGTTTGATTTTTCCCTGTTGCTTTTTGAAAACGTGAAAATTTACAAAAGTAATATTTTTATTATTTTCAATTTTGTTATTTTGTTGTAATTCAGTTAAACATGTCTGCGGAGACCTGACATTTGGAAAACTTAGATTTGCCTTTTCTAGAAATGGTGAAATGTTGAAAAAATTTAAGCTATTTTTAGGTATTTATAGACATTTAAATTTTACGTAATTTTTATTTGATAAGTTACCCTATAGATATAATTCTTTGACCGATTGAAATGCATGGAAAGTTAATAGGAGGTTCATTATAAATACTTATTGGTCAAAATAAAAAAGTTAAGTGTATTGCAGTAATTTTATTTTTATATAATTGTTTTAATTTCAATTTTTGAATAAAATCGTAAATATAACAGCCTTACAAATCATGTACAAATAAACTAAAGAACAAAAGAACAAAATGAAAAATAGTAGTGGGATTTAGAAGTCCACTTCTAACAGCTGCAACTTATTAAATACAATTTTCTAATACTACAAAAATGATGAATACAAAGTAATTTTAGATTCCGAATAGAGCAAAGAAGCTTATGGTCTTACAAAGATGTTTATTATTATTATTTTTTTTTGTTATCTGTTATTGTTTTGTTATTTGTTTCAGGAACTTGAATATTTGGCGGAAGCCTCATTTTTTTGATAACTACATAACGCAGACATATTTTTTGAATACTCAAATAAGTAGGCAGTCCGAGACTTCCGGCAAAATGTTTGTAATTACTTTTCATGGCATTCTAGAACTCCTCAATTTTAATTAAAAAAAATAATCAAATCAAAGATGTTGTTTACTAATTTATTTTTTCCCAACTTTGAACCAAAATTTCTGGTAGTAAAAATGATTTACAGAAAAAACAAAAAAAATCGTAATATTTTACTAATATATTCCGTATATTTTCTCTGTTTTTCCCATTTATTGGGAACTCCTGGGAAAATCAAAAAATTACCTTCCTAAAATACCTTCCCAGTCAGATTTTATTTCAGAAAAAGTGCTATCATTTTAAATCGGAGCGAAATTGCTAGTAGAAAAGTTGTACACAGTTAAAATAAATGGCCATAATATTTTTTTTACTAACAGAAAATAAGCTACACTTCATACGTCGGAGCAAAATCTCTGGTAGAAAAGTTTGCACAACAAATCGGGTGGTATTTTGCGATTAATTTAGTCCGAGCGAGCGATTATTAGTAAAGTTTTCCGGATTTGAACTCGCGATCCCTAGGGTAACAATAGGCATATTGCATGTATAACCATTAGACTTCGACAAACATTCTTCAAAAAGATAATATAGAGTTATTTAACATAACATATAATATCCGCACATCAGAACTTCAAAAAGCTATAGTTTCGAAACTATGTCTTTCCGCTCAATTTTTTATTTCACCATCGTTCTTATTAAATCAACAATAAGTATACATGTGTAAAAAAAAAAAAAAACAAAATGATAAATTATTGTTCCACATAATGTTTTACTCGAAAGATTTTCGTGAAAATTTGATATTAAATTTTTTTACCACAAAGTAGGACTTATAATGAACCTCCTGTTAAATGTTCAAATTTAACACACAGTACATACCAAATAAAAATCACGTATAAAACTCACAAAATTAAAATGTTTATAAAAAGCTTAAAAATGGCTCAAGAATATTGAAAATTTAACTTGTCTACAAAAGGCAACTTTAAGTTTTCTGTCCAAATTTCAAGTTTCTACAAATATTTAAAACTGAATTACAACAAATAATAAAATTGAAAAATAATATCACTAATTTCCCATTTTTTTTTTTAAGTTTTATCCTAGTTTCCCAAATATAAAAACCACTCGAAAAATCAAAAAATATTGGATCAAGATTTCTGGTAGAATTTTTGTACACAGCATAAAAAAAAAAAAAAATAATTAACAGTTATACTCGGAATCTAAAATTAAAACACAAACAAAATGTTTGAATTTTGTTCATATTTTACCTTTAATCAACTCAGTATGGACTTAAGTTTTGTTCTGTCAATCTAAAAAACATGGCATTACGTTATATTGTTTACATTGTATAGAACTCAAACATCACCCGAATTTTAAAAATTCCACTATCTTTATTGGGTTGTATAAATATTTAGTGAAAATTTCAGATCTAACCAATTTACAAAAAAAAAAAAAAAATGAAATATTAACTAATGAAACTGTAATTGACATAAGCTTTCCGGTTTTTTATCCCCAATAATTAAGAAAACCAAAAATGATTTCTCCAATGCACTAATTACATCCATAATGCAACAAAAAAGCTACTGTCATTTTATGAATTTGCCTGTAAAGTCATTCACAGACACATCAAAATAAAACAAACCATGATTTTTTAATATACCAGGAAAATTGAGTTTTGTTGAAATAAAAATATTACGAAACCTGAGGACATGTTTATTTACTTTCACTTATTACTTTTATAAAATCAAAGTAATATACTCATCTAACATCTAAAATAGCAAATCAAATTAAGCAACACCGAATTACTATATATTAATAGTTTATTATATAAAGAGGAAAAAATGGTGAAAAACACATTTTACACCAACATTTTGTTTTCATTAATATGATAGTATTCATATAAATTAATTTCATTTAATTAAGTATAATATTCTGAAATACTTGTCGTATTCATAAATCATCAGGTACAATAGTTGTCAAAAATGTAAGTACAAATTAATATGATTTATCCATTTAACTTTTACAAGATTTTGTTGTTATTACTTCGTAAGGAAACACATTAATTGGTTAATGTAAATACATGACAAACTAAATGTGCACAAACATATTAAAAAAATTGTAAAGTATAAATTTATTGATTTTAATTAGATAATAATTTCAAAATAATTACAGGATAGGTGGACAACTTACAAATAAAATGGAAACTTAATGATAAATGAAATAAAAGATGGATTCCATCCTTAAGATAAAATTAAATAATTTTGTTTTTTGTTTAAATTTAAAAATCAATTGGTTTTCCAATGAGTTACTTTGTTTCCATTATATTGGAAAAAAATATAGTATAAACCAAACCTAAACCTACATAATATATTAAAATTGTTCTGTAATAATTAAATATTAATAAATTAAAATAATAATCATTATTCTTGATTATTATTTAGAAAGAGTAAAAATGAATGGCAAAATATTTATTATGAGACACGATTAGACAACATTTAGTCTTCGTCGTCTTCTACTTCATCGTCATCGTCATCATTCTCCTCGGGTGATTCGTCTTTTTCCACTTTTTTAGCTGGCCTACCTCGTCCTTTTCCTGTTGATACAATCTATAATAACAGTGTTAAATTAATAAAAAAAAAAACATATTATAATAATTCAAAAATACACCAGCACATCCCATGTGCTTTATTTATATACTTTCACTTACTTTAGGCTTCAGTTTGCTGGGGTTTTTTTTTGGTCTTCCACGGCCTCTTTTGGCAACTGGTTCACCATTTTCACCTTCCTTTTCAACTTTTTTTTCAACCGGTGCAGCTTTTCCTGCTGCTGCTGCTGCTGGTCTGCCACGTTTTTTGATTTCTTTTGCATCTTTATCGATTGTCTATAATACATAATAATAAGGTTTGATATACAAACTATCTTAAACCTACAGCAAGAAACTCGTAACATTCTCGATAAAACTTACATCCACTGGTTTGGAAGCAGCTCTTCCACGGCCCCTCTTTTCGGCTACAACTCCGTCGTCAGACATTTGGGAAATGTTTTATGTCTTATCAATAAAAACGACCGTCTTATCTGAAAACAAAAATACGTACACAATAAATACATTTTATTTTTTATTAATACAAATTTTAACAACTAATCAGGCTGTTGTCGGCATTAAACACAAGTATAATACACATACCTATTACGATAACATAAACGTTTTAAATTTATATTTATCCCTACAATATAATTAGATTTAAAATAACCCCCATCAAAATTATCTCTATTACAAAAAACTATATAACAGGTATAATTATATATATATACACCTGTATAAGTGCCACAATAAATAATGTAATAAACATAAATAGTGACATAAAATTACCAATGATGATAATATAATAGACTATTAGACCTTATTGTAACGGAATAGCGCATATTGTTGGTACACCGTAGAATGAAATGGCGGTAACCGTGGCACTGCAACAATATTTCGCTTAGACAAGGCCACTCAGTACGGCTCGGGGTCTATGGACACTAGGTGATTTTGGCAAGTCGGCACGCGTTTTCGATAGTATATTCGTTTGACGATCGGATACACACCACCGCCATAATTAAGAAAGAAAAAACGAACATCCTGGATGGTTGTAAAAAAAAAAAAAAAAAATGACGATAACGGGGCGGACTGGTGTCTAGATCGGTACTACGCGAGCATTTTTTTTTGAATACGCGAAAACGTTTCGGGAAAAATTCGCGACGGATTTGGCGGGTCGGAAAAAAAATGACAATATTACACACGCGGTGTTCGTAAACTCGCGAACCTCAGGCCTCTCGAAACGTATTGTTTACCATCGCGCCTTTTGTTTACACGACATCGCTGCGCCTGGGATGGTGTAAATAATAATAACCGAAATCACCGGGATTGAAAAACGCAAGGTACTATTATTATTGTTTCCTGTCGCGATAATAGTTGTTTGTTTTCTCGTGATTTCTGATAATTTGTTATGTAATCTGTGCAATAATAACGATTATAATTTCTATTGTATTTAACACAGTTTTACGCTTCGACGTTCACAAAAAGCAAGTTTTCCCGTCGGATAGGATTTCAAATTCAATTTTATAAAGGTTGCCGGACCTGAAATACACAAACTTCAGAAAAAAAAAAAAACTATTCGAGGTACGGAATACGTGTACACTGTGCGTACCATCAATACACGTACCAAACCGAGAGCCCAAGTTTAAATACGTCTCGGTATTTTTTTTTTATTAGGGTGGCAGTGGTGAAACGTCGTTGGTGCGGTGGCGGGGCGCGCGGCTCGCGGCGTTTGAACAGTGCTGCACCACTTTCCGCCTGCCGAAACTTATAATAGCGGTATATATATATAAAAAAAAAAAAAAATAAAAAAATAAACGACAAACCCGAAATGTATTCAAACCGGCAATGTCCCAAAAAAAACAGAGCCTCGATCAGCGGCGCCGGACCCGGGGTACAGGTCGGGCGACCGAATTTCGTACGGGACGAGTAGTATTCGTAGAAAATACAACCACAAGAAACGGTGCCTACTGCGAGTTACATGTAAACATAATTTACGCGTTATATTTGTGGTGCATGGTGTAGGTTGCGGTTCGAAAATCAAAAAAAAAAAAAAGTAGGGCGGACCTCGGAACAAACCAAAACAACGGTGGGCGGCCACATTTTAGAACTGCTGGGGACGGGTCAACAAAACAAAACGATATGAATTCGGGTCGTTAAAATGCAATATTGTCGCGTTACACGACGCATCGACGTCGTTTTATTTAATATTCGCGCGCTTAATCCGCCGAGAATGTAGGGAAGAAAAATAAAAAAAACAAACGCAAATACGGGTTTCGAATGAATTCAAACGTCGGGGGGAGAAAAAAAAAATGACCCAGTTACACAATAACAAAACTTCATGCCGTCGACACTACTGACACGGTCCCCGGACGCGGGCGGCGCGAAAGCCTTTGTTGCGCGGTCGGTGTGGGAAAAAAAAAAAAAAACAAAAACAAACCCCCGGGAGGGAGCGCGACGGAACACGAACTTTGTTTACGCGGCGGATGGGGGAACAACCGCGGCCGCGCGACGATAGTACGAGAACGCGATAGTCGGTTTCACTGTCGCTGTCATTACGGGCACCTACCTGTCCCCCCGCGCCGTTATTCTAGACGCGATCGTTGGTCCGTCGCCAATTTCCCGCTGTCACGACAGCGAATAGTATGGCAAACGACGTCGTCCGCAACGCCCGCGATAGAACTAAAACCCGCAGCCCGGACACGCGATACTATCCCATCACACGGCGATGGGCAATCGTTCGCGCGGCGACAGTGGGTACACAAACAGTAATATATAAAAAAAAAAAAAACCTTCGCGACTGTCGCCAGATGATCGCACGCGAAACTAGACACGCCACATACGCGCGCGATAATGTCACCAGCCTACTGTATAGGAAATTTTAACATTCCGCCTTGGAAAAATCAATACGCCGCGACGCGTTGTTGTAGGTACGAGTGGTAAAACCGAAAAGCGCGGCGCGCGCGGACGCGTTACCTCCAGAAAACGGACCGGCGGCGGGCGGCCCGACTGTTAAACGCGGAGTTCGGCGGGCTAGCTAAACGCCCGGGGGCGGGGGGGGGGGGGGTGTAGGAGGAGGAACGAAAACCAAACAAACCCGGCCGACAAATCGGTACCTACCGAACGTAATAGTTTTCGTAACGTTATCCCGGGCGGTATGGTGTGGGGGGAGGGGGTGCTGCGAGGGCGAAACGAAGTTATCGACAAACGATTTGATGATCGGTCGCGATCAACCCCACCGTTTCGGCCCGATTTTCACCGACGCGTATTATAACCCGGAGACGACGGCCGTTTATTACGATAGATTATCGTTTGCCGATTTGGTCGCGTCGTAAAGCGCGTTCGCAGTCCGTCCCGTCGCCGGGCTGCTGTTATTATTCAATATCGTTGTAACGGGCGGTAAGTGACCGGAGAACGGATCAGAAGAGAAAAAAAAAAATGCACGGGCCGTACAAATATCCGAGGAAAATCAAACGGGGCAAACGACGGCGATCGCCCGACAAGAACCGGGGAAAATTTGGAGACAAAAAAAAAAAAAAAAAAAAATGGGCGCGCGGCCATTTTGTCGGCGGTGTCTGCGGGGAAAAACGCAGAAAACGGGTAAAAACGCGCCAGATAAAACGACGAAATTCCGTCGGCGACCCGCGACCGGCGGTACGACATCGGTTTGAGCGCCATTAGCGAGAGAAAAAAAAAATAATAATAATAATAATAACGAAAAACAAATAACAATTACTTATTGCTTACAACCGAGTCAAAAGTGCGCGCGCGCGGGCAATTTCACTCGCGGACCCGGCGCCCGGGCCGTGTGCGTGTGTGCGCGCGGGCGCGCGCGCGCGCGTTAAAGCCGATGACGTCCGACGCCGCCGCGCCACAATAAAACAGGAATTACAATAATACGCGACCGTGCGATTTAACGCGTTCGCGGAAAAATATTTTTCGGCCGCAACGATGCCGGGACGCTCTCGTACGAACGCCATTTTCGGAACGCGCGAGACGGGGGAAAAAAATCGCGACACAATGCGTCGGGCGACTACGCGACGTTACGCGACGCGTCGCCGGCGCCCGGACAATAGAAATCGGCGGACTGCGATTTGTATTTATTTATATTTTTTTTTTTTATAATTATCAATTTTAATACGGTAATTAGAAAAATCAATACGATACCTATGGGCCGACGTAGCGAGGGCGGCTGCTGCAGGATTCCTCGTATGTGTATACGTGAGAGACGCGGGATCAGCAGGAATCACGGACGAACGGACGTGCACCAAGAGCAAAGTGTAAACATATACAAAACGGCGGGCGGCGGCGGCGGTTTTGTGAATGGCAGTTATCCGCCGCCGCCGCCGGTGGTCCGGCGCGAACGCGCGCAGTGCCGCGCCCGACGAACGGCAACAATACGACGTCGCGGTGGTCACACTGCGGCTCCGATAAAGGCCGCGTTTTGAACCCCCGCGCGGTTTTGAAAACCCGGGCGATTTTGCCGCGCGTCGCCGTCCTCCGGCCGCGGGACGTGGAGACAGGAGCTGCTGTGCAGGACCAAGGACCGGACTGCATATTCGACCGTACCTATTGCGTTCCGGCCGCGTTCTTACGTCTCGTCCAGACGACGGTTACCCCCTCTCTACAACATTGTTCGCACGGCGACAGTTTAGTTTTAGTATACACGTGCGCGTCGCGGCGTTTGAATGCTGTGTTCGCGGCGGGTGCGTCGTACCTGTACAGATACAGATCACCACCGACAGTACAAAATATAGAGCCGCGTCGGTTAAATATTAAGGTTGGTCGGGTTAGGTACGAGATTGTACCGATTGTATACCCTGTTTGGAAACATTATCCGTTCGCGCTGCACGGTTTAAACGCGTATCAAATCGATCGATTCGATACAAACTATATTGTCGATACCGTATTGCCGGATTTGAGGGGTCTTTAAAGAAAAAAAAAAACACCTGTAAGTAGTAGAGTTCTGCCATTAGAGTCGAATTTTTTCCCGGGCGATTTGTCGCTATTACAATATTTGATTTTGTTTTCCCTATAATTTCATCTAAAATAGTTTGGTTGCCGGAATTGTATTACATTTTGGTCTGAAGGGGTATTGTGAATCTGGCGTCTCTTTTGAAAACAGGAAATCTGATCATAAGAATGGATTTATATTGAAAACCGCGTTGAAATAAATGGCTCCTATTTCGGATATTTGCTTTTATAAACTTCTGAAAGGTGAAACAATTTGTAAGATACATTCCTAGTGCATTAAATCCGCATGAATTCTCGACCACACCGTCTCTTATTAAACTTCGTATCTGACATTTGAACAACTTCTATTATTGATTTGTATTTTGCTTATTTAAATTGTGTTGTAAATGTATATATTGTATATGGTCGATGTTTTAGTTGATTTCATATTATATCACAGTCGAGTGACTGTGGAAAACTCATTTAATTTCAATTATTACCTAAATACCTGGTACTTTAAGTACCTAGTTTATAATATTTCATAAAATTACTGTAGAAACATATAGATGATATCAAACACCTTAACATTAGTTATTAATATTAATTACATGAAATTATTTTTTCAATTTTTTCAGAGATATTAAATTTGGTATTTTTTTCTTTTTTTTTAAAATGATTAAATTTCGATATGTGATCTTTTTGCATAATATATTGTTATTTATAAATAATTTATAAAATAATGCCATCCGTGTTTGTCAAAGTAGCTGTTAAAACAACTTATAACACTAGCAAAAATTGCTTTTAATAAAAATAAAAAAATGTTCACATCAAAAAATTTACATCTTAATATCAAGAAAAGACGTGTTGGAGTGTTGTAACAAATTGATGTGAAATATAAATTATAAATAATTAATGGTCCCAAAAACAAAAAATTACATACCTTTGAAATATGGTGTCAGAGGTGTATGGAAAGGATAAGTTGGTAAAACAAACGAAAGGGAGCTGTGGGAGATAAACGTACATTTATAGATACAATTAGAGCAAGACCCTGAAAAATGGTTGGAAATGGCCAGAAACACTCAG
This sequence comes from Cinara cedri, assembly GCA_902439185.1. Taxonomy (NCBI): domain Eukaryota; kingdom Metazoa; phylum Arthropoda; class Insecta; order Hemiptera; family Aphididae; genus Cinara; species Cinara cedri. The sequence goes on from CABPRJ010002369.1 coordinate 800,591, forward strand.
AAGAGTTGTATAATATAATATTAGAGGGTATGATAAAAAGGAAGAAAACTGCTGGACGTCCTCGAAACTGTTATACAAGGAAAATTAAATGTAATACAACACTATAGGTATTAGCAATTATTGTTAGTTTATTTACCTACTAAATTTAGGTACTAAACTAACAGTCTTCATATTAATTTATTTGGATAGTTTTCGTCAAGAAATATAAATTATTTGGTTATTATTTATTATCTAAAATGTATTGATATAAGATATTGTTTATATTGTACGACCGGTTTCAAATTAAAAATACATCAGCAGGTAAATCACCAAATCAAACAGTAAAATGCGACTGAATATGAAAAAATTAATGAAGGAACACATGGAGAAAAAATTATACAAATTGGTAATTTTACAAATAAATAATTTACTTTAATAGGATAGATTATTAAAAATGAGCTATTATTAGACATAGATATGTCAAGAAATATAAATTATTTGGTTATTATTTATTATCTAAAATGTATTGATATAAGATATTGTTTTCAAAATCGGTTTGTACATTTAAAATATTATTAAATTTATCAACATAATAAACTTTATTAAACACACATATTTTAAGACTTCAGGCATTTATTTATTTATGCATTTATTTGCGAGTATAAACCATTTAATGATTTTGTTTTTATTTTATTATTTTATTATGTATAAGTTGAGTTTTCTTTTTATTTATTAGAAATTTAAATTTAAAAATATATGAACTCATATAAACAGTAGATTCAGAATACAATATGTATTTAGATCGACCATAGAATATAATTTAACCTATTAACCCATGGATAGATCGACTACAGAAAATGCGTCATAAGCATTTAGTGATTAGATAATGAAGAGTAGGTAAATGTAGGTACTAAGTATTAATAATTAAATATTGGACTGGTGACAATGAGTGAAAATTATTAAACTGTATTTTTCTTTAAATCATACAATTTAGGCTACGCTGAGTTATATGTAATGTAATTAGTACCTATATTATATATAATAGTTTTTAAAAGTTTGTATTATTTAAATCAGTACATAATTATAGCATTAAATTACCTGATAATTATCCTACACTTTATGTCCCAGTAATTTCAAAATAAAATACTTCCATCTTGTATGCTTAGTTATATAAAATTGTATTTAAAAACGTTTAATTAATTGGTTACATAAAAAATTATATAACAATAAAAGTTATAATACTTTTTATTTAATATTCAGTAGAAGTAAAAACACTTTAAATTACCCACTATTATTTTTGAAAATGCAACATATTGTACACAAAGATAATTGTAGATGCTAACAACGACGGAGCTATCTTCACTATAGATATATAAAAACATAAAAAAAAACTGTCCTAGGATAATGGGGACTGGTGCAGCCACTGTTGTTGGTGGGAAGTTAGGAAGGTATAGGATACAGAAGAAAATTCAATGTAAATAGAAGCAAAATTGCTGGTAAAAAAGTTGTTCAAAGGAAAAAAAGTCGTAATATTTTACTAATATATTTTGTACATTTTTTAGTTTTTCCTCAGTTTTTTTTTTGTTTTTCACATTTGACGAGAAAACTCCTGAGAAAATCAAAAAAATGACCTCCCTAAAGTACTACCCCAAGAAAAGGTCTATATCGTATACATCGACCGGCTACTATCGGAGTAAGCTTTTTAGAGAAAAAAGTGTTCACATAAAATAAAAAGAAATAAATATTTATGTAAAATCAAAATTTACAAAATACGAGCTGTCCCATCCGGTTTTGCCCGTGTAATAAAAATAGTTTCTAAATAAAGTTAATAGATAAATTATCATTATATGCTATCGTCATAGATACTCGTATAGCATAGTAATACAAATTTATAACAACGTTTTTTTTCTCATCGCTGTTACTAAGGTAAACCATATATCGACAAAAATAATTTGATTGCTGCACTAAAAATATCAATAACCCTGTGTTAGCCACCCTTGAACGTCACATTTTTGTGAATCTAAACCATCCAGATACCTGTTCAAACACACACACACACACACAAAATTTTATCAAAATCGGTCTAGCCGTTTAGAAGGAGTTCAGTGACATACACACGCACAGAAGAAATTTATCCATCTATTTATCTACCTATATATATATAAATACTAGTTGTTCCGCGCCCGGCGTTGCTCGTGCCAATTTTTATTATTATTATTTTACCCATATTCACTTTTGGTTTTGGCCGTGTTAGAATTGAATGAAAACAAATAGGTGTAAAGTGGATAGTCCACCTGCGGTGGCTTAAATGTGCTCTATTGTGATATTTGAATAGTGTAAATAATAGTGATGATAAAAATTATAAGTTTTATTTTATAATGTCGGTGACTCGATACAATAATAACCTATAACCTATATAATAACCTTACGAATACACGAAAAAAGAAAATCAGGCATATCGGTCCGTCCGTTTTCAAGTTATGGCGTCGGCGAAAAAATATCAATTAATTTATACATACCTCAATAATATAAATGTGCGTATTTGCCGATATATTCAAATTTATATTTAAAAAAATAATAACACGATTGTATCACTCTCTTGGCGCCCTCTAATGAATCTTTATTTATTAATTTTCTATCAGAATGAACATTTCAATTTTGGGACAACTTACACAGAATATCTTACTGATTATATATTTTTTTGTTTTTTAATTTCATCCGTATCACCAAGTTAACCCATAAACCAACCAAAAAAAAAAAAAATCGCTGTTCTAAAAACACCAATTACTCTGTGTCAGCTACCCTTGCAACCAATTACTCTGTGTCAGCTACCCTTGCAATGCCACCTATCGGGTCCAATTGTGAATCTAAACCACCTATCGGGTCCAATTGTGAATCTAAACCTACTCTGTGTCAGCTACCCTTGCAATGCCACCTATCGGGTCCAATTGTGAATCTAAACCATCCATCGGGTCCAATTGTGAATCTAAACCATCCAGCGGGTCCAATTGTGAATCTAAACCATCCAGGGAGTCCAATTGTGAATCTAAACCATCCAGGGACCCCAATTGTGAATCTAAACCATCCAGGGACCCAAATTGTGAATCTAAACCATCCAGGGACCCATTTTGTGAATCTAAACCATCCAGGGACCCATTCAAACTTGCAATGCCACCTATCGGGTCCAATTGTGAATCTAAACCATCCAGGGACCCATTCAAACACACATCCAGGGACCCATTCAAACACACATAAAAAATTTCGTCAAAATCAGTCCAGCCGTTTAGGAGGAGTTCAGTGACATACACACGTACAGTAGAATTATATAAATAAATTAAGTGTACTAACGGGTTTGCGTGCAACGCGCTCTAAAACAGCACAACCGATTTTGATAAGATTATGCTCATGCGTGTGATTTAGTCTAACTCAAAATATAGGATACTTTTCATCCCGTTTAAGTAACCCCTTCACCCTTAAAATACGGTTTTAAGGTATTTTTAATACAAAAATCTAATTATTTTTGTTGATTTATGATACGTTACCTTAATAAAAAAGATAAACAAAATATACCAAAAAAAAAAACGACAATAAAAAGATGGACATACTTTGCACGTCCGTGGGCCACTGTTGTAGGTAAGAAGTTGGGAAGGTAAAGGGGAAATTGAATGTGTATTTGTACCCAACGATTTGCCGTCTGCTAGTGACGACTATAATACGGTATACTCGCTCTCCTACTGTCGAATTTCTTTACTCCCTGATAGGTTAGGTTAGACTTCCCTCCCTTTGAAATCTACCCCCTTCCCAAGAAAAAAAAAATTCGGTGTTTAGATACTTTTGATATGAAAATCATGAAAAAAATTCATAATGTAACACTTTTAGTCCACTGTTTTCGTTCAATTCTGATACGGTCAAAACCAAAAATCAATATGCGGAAAAAAAATAAAAATTGGTACTTGCAATATCGGGCGTGGAACAGCCAGTATATGTAATATAAAGATAAAAGTATATTATTTTTATTTTGTCTATGATCTCCATAGACGTCAAAATACTATATACTAATTACAATAATACTTGTCTACTGAAGTTATATATACAATTTTCTACATATTTTTAAATAAAGGGTAACAATAACTCTTTCAAAATATTCAAAGTTTACCAAATATAAAATAAGTTAGGTATCTAAAACATTGAATTAAATTATATATAAACTGTGTTAACATTATCTAGGATGAAGTAGAACCGTGGAAGTGTTATACTGTTAATTATAATAGCTGTTTTGGCGATTAATGTGGTTGTATGATTTTGGTTAATGGTTAAAGTTTCATGTTTATGGTTATTAAAAATATTATTAATTGATAATATACATTTAAATTTTAACGCATTAATTCTTAGGATTTAGCGTTTATTTATTTACACGTGTAATAAGTACCTTTAATATAAAACAGGTATTACTCATAGTAGATTATAATGGTGTGTTGCTGATTAAACGAAATTAACAAATTTGCTCAAAGTGATATCAAATCATAGAACATATACTATAATTATGTATGATTTGCATCGAACAAGCAGTACACGCGACAGGTACACGATAACGCATAATAATAATAATTACCTAAATTACCTAGCAATAATTATTAATTTTATTCGAGATGCACATAAAAATGTTTCAGTAACCGAATATTTAATGCTGGAGGTCAATGCTTTTAGCCATAAACACATAGACATTAACACCTAAGCCGATTGTGGACAAAAGTGTGCAATATACAAGGGTGTTTAAGTGCATACCCCCTTAATAGCGTCTCTGTTCAAAATTGTGAAACATTTAATTGTAAGCACAAGCAAAAACTTAATAGTGGGTGGCAATTTTATAATTTTAACCATTTTCTTTTTGTACAATCATTTTTTTAATTTTTAATTTAATATTTATTTATTTTATTTTTTGAAAGGCCCTTCTTATCGGGTGTTTATACATTTAGACTTCGGAACAATATTTTGTCCAGATCCTCTTGGTCGCCAGATTGTATGAATATACGTTTGTGGGTTAAATAGTTTTGGCTTTATTACACCTAAATTGTTTAATATAACAAATATTTGTTTTTACCTATAATCGAAACTAGTAATTGTATAACTAAAACGCAAAACAAAGCGCAATCAATGTTTGAAATAATGTACTCATAATACCAACGATTTCTCATCCTTTTAATAATACCAACTTGCCGTACGATTAATTACGATTTGTTACAATACAATTTTGATACAATTTGTTGTACTTTCATTCACCTCTAGGAAAAGAAATGCAGATTTCACGTACGCAGATCAGAAATGTTGAAAAAAAAAGTCTACATTTCTCAATCGACCAAGTTAAATCTCTATTCATTTAATTAAGCATATATAGTGATGATTCAAGTGACTATTAAACTTATTTTTTAAATAGAAAATAATTAATTTTCATAATAATAATTTAAACTACATTCCCAATTACAATAAAATAAATATATGGTATATGGTATATATACCATATATTTATTACAAAGTTTGAAAAGTCGTAATTCAATCAGTAAATTATTATTAATAAAACTAAATATCCCACTGTGCCGACGATGTCCGGAGAGCACGGCCGTTACGCGTGTTACTATCGATACATTCCGTTTTCCGTCTGATTGAACGTATTAACAAAACTAAAAAATGTAAGCAATTTGTTTAACTCGGCTTCAGAACCATTTTATTTAGTACGTCCACTGGATCTATCGATACATTTTTATTGACTATCAGCATAACAATATCAGTATAATAATCATCCATTTAATCGATTCCAATGAACAATGAACTAAATATTTAGTTATTAGTAGGGCTAGAATTTCTATGCATTTGAATATTTTTTTCCTTTAGTCCAAATTGATTGGTTGTCAGATAAGTCCACGATTTGGTTTATTCTCGATTAAATAAAACAATTTTCGTTTTACATATTTTTAAATATTTTGAACATAATGCATATAATTGCATATTTAGATTTTTAAGAATTTTATGAATTTTAAAATTTAAATGTTATTTATTTAATTAACTTCTAAAATTATTGTTTTATTTGCCGAATCGTCATAAATATTAGCTAATATTATAATCTTATCTTGGATTACTTACATATTATTTAACTGCGTATATTGTGAGACAGTAGGTATTAAAGTACGCTAACAATATAGAATAGCGACTGCATTGTTTTTCATTAGTATGACTTGTGTTTTTGTGTAGGTACGTATATTTAATGTACGTACCTACACGGACACAATTTAAATTTTATATGTTTAGTAGAAATAAAAAACGTGTTTTTGTATATTTTTTCACATGTTGGTAAATAAAATGCATATTTTACAATTTTTTATTGCATATAAATTCTAACCCTAGTTATTAGTTAGGTACCTAGTGTTTGTATAGTACTATCAATTATAAAATATATCTCTGACATCATATTCCGTAAGTAATTTTTAACGGTGTATAACAGTTGCGTGAGCTAAGGTTATAAAATTTACTACCAATTATCATTTTGGTTCAAATTTAATCAAAAACATTTATGTTTATTTCCATTGATTAATCAATTCATTTTTATTCATTTTATTAATATTTAACACCCCAAATTGAGTTCAAAATTGTTTATACCTTTATTAAAAAAAAAAAGAGCCAAAAAAGGTGATTTGACACTCAGACGGGGGAGTCTGGTAACCATGGTAATTGGGTCTCCTTCTACCGTTATGATTACACCATTGTTGAAAGTGAAATTTGTCGGATATACTTATTTATTGATGGACATGCATACACAACAAATAAACTAAACAATATCACATAAATTGTATACGATTTACTATACCATATATCATTTTTTTTTTTTTTTTAAATCAAATCTAACATTTTCTAACTTATAGTATGTATATTGTTTATAATAATATTATACCTATGCCGGGTTGCATGATCAATTTTTCATTATTTAGGTATTTAGGTCGCTAAACATTTATTGAATCAATAGTGAGGTAAATAACATGGTTTTTGTGAAAAAGAGGAAGTTACACTTTGGTGGAAATCGCCCGGCCACGCTTACCCTGTTCAGTTGGTTAGAAACATAGACGTTCATTATTCCCATTTAACTCGTACACCTGGAAATCTGGGATCATGAATTCGTTCTCCCGTGCGACACAAAATCCAATAAAATAATATGAAGGTCGTCGGTCGGTCGATCAATTAAAAATATCTCATTTTATACCTACAACGGCTGTAACACAACGGGAAGTAACTATTTATTAAAGAAATTTAACGATCATTTTCATGTACACTTATGTTATATAATCAATGCAATATAATAGTCGGTTAATTGTTATTAAATTATTGTCTTTTCGACAGTAGGTATATTTTAAAATCGTATAGTAAAATAGTGTAAAATTCATTTTTAAATAATTATTTGAATTTTCAAAATTATGACAAATGTAAGAAATATTGTGATGTGAAATTGGCATACCTTATATAGACAAAAAATATATTCGGTATGATTTTTATGGAATACATCATGTGTACTATTTATATTTATTTTCATTTTTATTTTTATCAGTGATTGCTGATCAGTCTAATAATTTATTATCGCATTATTTTTAATGTATACACTACAAATGTTGGTTCATTATTTTTAATGATAATGCGTAGGCACAAGTTGTTTATTTTAAAGAGTTTTTCGTTAAAATATTATACCTCGTATTATAGTATGTTATAAAACAAATATATTCAGAAATGTACAAATATTTAATATTTTAACACTTCAGGAAGGTGGTTTACTGCATTTTGGTAGTTTTAAACGTAATTTTGGTATCGGCAGGTATTAAGGTATGATGTACACACTTGCAAAGTATTTGAGTAGGTAGGTAACTGTATTTAAATAAAAATATTCGTATATAGATACTTCAGTACACTTTTTCAATTACATATTTTTATATTATAAATATTTATACGGAAATTACTAACTTTCATTAATTAATTGAAACGTGGGTATATTCTTTCTTCTTCTCCTTCGCTTTCATCTCAGCTATTTGGGATCGGCCAAAATTTAAATATATTTTCATGCATTTTATAATACATGTACCTAATAAAACTACAAAAGACTATTAATCGTAACCTTAGTGACGTATTTGCACCTTGTTTTTTTTATGAGGGGGACGAGGGTATATTTACACAATTTAGACAGCTAAGTTTACCTAAATCATATTATGTTGAATAATATTATAGAAGTTATGTGCTTCATGAGAGGGCGTATAAACCTCCAAAAGGCAAAATCACCACGTGAATACGCCACTGAATAACCTATATACTGGGTAATTTTTAAGCATGCTCGCCTCATTTGTATGGTTAAATTAAGCATAAATTAAAATTATAATTTTTGGAATTTTAAATAGGTATAGTGAAAGACGATATTTCCATAGCACTTTAAAGCAATGCTAACTTTGGTTATTCAAATGAGAACTTACATGCTTTAATACATATTGTCAATCAGATGATTTTTCTGAAAATGTTGGTGTATTGTAATCGAAAATTGAATGAAAAGTTTCTGAGTTATTCCGTTTTAAATACTAAAGATTAATAGCATAAAGCCGAAAAATATTTTTTGATAACTGCATGATTCTAAAGAAATTGCTTATACACGACTCCTATGAAATAGTCGGTATTCAATCCTTATAAATCCTTAGTATTTAAAACAGAAAAACCCAGAAACTTTTAGTTCAAACGTCGATTACAATACGTTAACTTTTCAGAAAATTCGTCTGACTGACAATTTGCATTAAAACAAGTAGGTTCTTATTTGAAATACCAAATATTACCACAAGATACTCTTTAAATATTTTTGAGAAATCTATGCATACAAAAATATCATCTTTCATTACACTTAAACATTCCAAAAATTTGAATTAGAATTTATCTTTGAAAATAAGGTAAACATGCTTAAAAAATTATACTGTACAAGCAGTCGTTTACTGTATTTAATTTCACCACAATAAAATGATTTTATTCCGTCTTAATCATAATATTAAATTACACATTTCATTCCAACCTTCCAAACACAGTACCTACCTATTTATTATTATTGTATGTGACATTGAACAGTGAACACACCTAGTTTACAGAATAAATCGGTCTATACGTAGGTGCTGTCACCGTTTTCCACAAATATTTCAGTGTTTCATGAATTAAGTACTTATATAGTTACTCCAAGGTCAAAATGCCATCCTTTACGGTTAAACGACCCTAACTAAATCAATATACCTTTGTAATTAATCATATAGGAATTTTTATCGTCTTTTATGTCAGAATTTTACGACTTTTAATCTAGCGTGTGAAGATTTTTAAGCATTCTTATACTTGCGAGTATATAAAAAAAAACAACTGAAATCAATAATATTTGTATAGATATAACCTATATGTGCTACATAAAATAATTTTGAATTATAGATAATACTATTTAGAAAATTTAGAAAATTATATTGCAATAATTGCTGTTGTATACCTACCTATCAAAGTAAAACAGACGGACATACTTTGCCCGTGGGTGGGCCATTGTTATAGGAGAGAAGTTGAGAATATAGAGGGGAAATTTTATGTATATCTGTACGCAAAGATAAACCATCGCTTACGAAAAAACGATTCTGAGCCGAGCTCAGTTGATAATGATGCTTTGTTAACAACATATGTCATTTTATAGTAAAATAATTAAATAGGCTTTATATATTTCTTTAATATTTTACCGATTTGCCCGATTTTTCTACGTTTTTCCCGCGTTTTTTTTCGGTTTTTCACCGAGAAATAATAATTATCACATAGAAAAAACAAAATAAAATCATTTTGCGATTATTTAGTGACTAATTACATATAGGATAATAGTACGTTATAAAATCAAAATACAACTTACTCTGTAAGCAACAAGATCCAAAACGCAACAAAAAAGGTCTTTTATCATTTTTTGAATAAAGCAAGATTTCTAGTAGAAATCGTGAACTATAAAAATATAAAATCATGAAATCTTTACATCGAAAATATTTGTTCGTTTTTTCCAATTTTTCTCAACTATTTTGGAAACCGCTAGAAAAATCAAAAATGACCTACCTAAAGTATCACCCCAAACAAATTTATTTTCAGAAAAAGGTCTAAAATATCTACACTATAAACATCAGAGTAACCTTTCTGGTCTAAATCGTGTTCACATAAAAAAAATAAAAAAATAAACATCTTTGTAAAACTAATACATTCTTCGCTACACTCAGAATCTAAAAGGTATGTATTTGTTCTACTTTATGTTTATTTTTATACATTTTTACAATAAGTAATTTAACATACAGCGGATATACAATATATTGAAAAAATGGGAATTTAAGCAAAAATCAAAAGTTTTATTTATGTATCTGCCTAATATTTCATTTCAAAATTTAAAACGTAATAATTATAGGTAGGTACCTAATAGACGTAAATGTATTTAATCATTTTTAAAGATATATAGACCATAGACAACACCATTAATCATAATCTATAATATTTTACGCCCACCATGGAATATAAAATATCCAGATATGTTTTATGCTATATATTACCTATAGGTATTAGGTAGTGTACACATAATATACCTAACAAACCAATAAAATTTAAAACATACCTCTACCAAAATATTCTAACAGTAATCACTATTATATTTCATTATTTTACTGCAGTACTGCAATAGTAGTCAACCAAAGTCTAAATAATACTATGTATCACTTAGCATAAAAGACAATCAGTAGTTAAATGATGGTATATTATAAATCATGGTGCCTAAGGCGCATCCATACACAAACGCGATTGGGGGCCCCTGAAGTGTTCATGGGCTAGCGGCCACTGTCAGACTAACACTGCAAGCGTACCATCTTTTCCGAAAGAAAATGTTGCCTGGTTAGAGTTGAGAAAGCAGATTTTTGATTTTCCTTGTAGTTTTCTGAATAATTTGGGAAAATGTACGGCAATAATAACGGTTAGATTATTTTTCGATTTTGTTGTGATTCGGTTTAGAATAACGGTAGAGACCCGAAATTTTCACAAAATACTTACATTGACTTATACGGATTTTATAGGGTTATAATTGTCTATAACACACTCGTATCGACACGGGATCACCTACTCACCTGGTCGCACCGTACATCCGACGTTGTATACACGGTACACGTAGTATGTATATTCGCTGTATATTCTGGGCAATAATGACGTATATAATATCCCACCGGTATCGAATTCATATTCGAAGCTGTGGTCTCTTCAAGTAACCGGTACCTAATGCATAGTATAATATATTGCATACCTATGTAGTTTGTTTACACAACTCGTTTGAACACCCTTCTGCGGTACACGTATAATGTTATAATAGTCGACCGGACCAGGTATAGAGTGGCGTGGTGTTCGGCCGAACGTTTCGTCGCCCCATATGTGTATACACGTCCGCCAACAATAATATTGAATATTATGTATAACGATTATAATATTATTATACTTTTATAACGACGCAGTAACGACCGAACAAGAATAATGCGTCGCCCACAATCACAACATATCGTACCGTTATAATCGGTTTAAAAAACCCAAACGACTGCGTTTAACGCTGCTCCATGACGGGAAGAACAAATAAAAGTATAATAACGTGATATTATATCTTTGGTCCCGACTGCCGAGGGCGAAGGGCTTAAGCCAACTTTGTACAGTATTCAATACAAGCCGCACACATTTTGAAAATTGATAAAATACACGATGACATAGTTGCTTGATCTCTAAACGTCCCAACCTAAATATGCAGACGTAGGTCTAAAATTTGCATGGAGCCTTTTCTAGATGTGGTAAAATTCTAACAATTCTTAAGCTATGTATAGAAATTGTTTGTAATTTTATGATTTTTTTTAGGTTTTGTTAGGTTTTATGCGGATAAAATTATTTTGGCCGACCAGAAATGCCCGCAAATTTTACATGAGGTTCATTCATGAAAACGATTCCATGAGATTAACTTTATGGTTATTAATAATAATATTATTACTCCATAATGGCCCACAAATGTAGTACTGTCTCAACCTAAGATATCGAGAATCCTACGATAGGGGGGTGGTGAGGCACAGCCCATTCTATTAATGTCTATGGTTTTTACAGCCACCGATTTTTAATTAGTCGAACAATTTCAAAAACAATTTTTGCCGCTTAAACCCTTTACGATTAAAGTAAATTGTTTTGGAGCGTGAGGTTTGTGATTATGTGATAACATCGCTTATAGTCCTCTTGAAAAAACGCCCGAATGCCGCTCAATCCCTAAAAATTATTAGAGCTAACATATATATTAACACAAAGTGTCATTTGGATCCTGAATATTCAAATGTCCGATCGTCCGTTACAAAACGGCCGCCACTGAAGAGTTGGATCAGACGACGTACGCTTATAAACGGTGTACGTCTCCACCGATACTGCCTAGCTATGATCTATATATTATAATTGGTCGTTTAACCTCAAAGTATCTAGCTCGCCCCTTCCCCCCCCCCGTTCAGACCTAAACGACGACGACAATTTTTACAAATATGTTTATTTTTATTTTATTTTTTAACTACGTACGAAAATTCTACCAGAAAGCTTACTCCGATATATACGACGTAGACACTTTTCTGAAAGAAAATTTTTTGGGGTGGTATTTTAAGGAGGTAATTTTTCGATTTTCTCGGGAGTTTTCTCATCAAATGTGAAAAATCGAAAAAAACGTAGGAAAAACGGGAAAATCGGTACAATATTAAACAAACGTTATCAAAGAAAATGTATAATGTCTATTTAGTTATTTAATATTTTACCATAATATGGTAATACACATAAATTGTTTGCAAAGCATCACTGTCGACTGAACTCCGCTCAGAGTCGGTTTTCCATAAGCAATGGTTTACCGATGGTCGTGGACAATACAATCAATTCCCTTCTGTGTCCTATACCTTCCCGACTTTCCACCCACGACAGCGCACCCGTCCCCCGTTGTCCTATGACAGCTTTTTTTTTCTCATCGGTCGGCGCCGTTGACGTTGGTCCGCGGCCGCTACCGATGCCGCGGCGTGCCCCGGTGACATGTCGGCGGTCTATATAATTATTATTGTTACGATCCGCGGTCCGCGGGAAGTGACGTTCCGGGCCGCGGACGGCCGGCGCGACCGTGTACGACGGACGACGCAGAAGCGCGCGACGCGACGCGGTCGAACGAGGGGGAAAAATCGTCGGAGAACAAGTTTTTCGTCTCGTCTCGTCGTACGGACAACGCGAGAGGATAAGAAATAATATTATTATTATTATTATTATTTTTTTTTTTTATTATTATTGTGTTTATAATGTGTGTGTGTGTGTGTGTGTGTGCGTGTGCGTTTACGACATGACGGGTTAGCGGGTGGGTGTGGTGACAGCGGCGGCTCGGGCCGGGGCCGGAGCAGAGTATATACCGTTTATTTTTTATTTTTTTTTTTTTCCTCTCAAGGTTTTCGCGGCCCACGTTATCGGTATATACCTATACTATTATTATTATTGTACATACGACTGTGCGTGTACGTCTTCGGTGTAACAGTAGTAGTAGGTAGGTTTACCTTTACCCGTACGAGAAGTACCGGTCGCGCGATCAAGTTCACGCACACACCACTATATACGTATACACACAATATAGAACTACTGCACACTTTGGTTTATCGTTACACACACACACACACACGACACATATTATACTGCTCGAAAATGTATTAGTTCGATGTATACGTACTCGCAGCGTATTACTCTGTAGATTATCCGCGGTTGTCATAATAATGTGTAAAAAAAAAAACGAACATATTTCACACTATGGACGAGCCAATGTTGTAGGTGTGAGAGTTGGGAAGGCAGGGGAATTTAATTTATATCTGCACGCAACGTCAAACCACCATCGCTAACGAAAAACCATTCGGAGGATACTTTTTCAAAGTACCAAGAAAATAAAATTTCCTTTCAGCAATACTATTACACTTGGGACGCCGGAACAAGATTTCTAGTAGAAAAGTTGCTCACAAATAAAAAAATAAATATCATTGTAAAACCAATACATTCCTCGCTCCGAAACTAAAATGTAAAGAACGTACAGTCATAATATACTATTATCTATTCGGAACACCCTGAAAGATTCGTATTTTCACGTCCGGTAGTATGACGTTTTTTCTAGATTTTAGTTTTTCCGAGCAAAAAAATATCGAAATACGCGTAGTAGTATTATGGTATATCGTTTTTTTTTTTTTTTTTTTTTTTATGCGAGTTTCTCTTGCAGTTATTTTATTATTTACGTGCGTATACAAAAATCAGAGACCAATACAATCGGATTAAAGTCCGCTCTGCAGAATCTGCTTTATTCGTACTCAACGATTTACCGTCGATTGTAGATGTACACATAAGTGAGTGTCGTATCCGGAATTTTTCTTTGGGGGGGAGAGCTAATCAGTGTTACACATCACATATTATGCACCTACTTTTTATCTTATACTACACTGTGTTCAAAACGATAGTTTAAGATTTACAGTCGTTTCGGGGGAGGCTGTGGCCCTCCTCGATACGTAAACAATATGCAAACGATACGCAACATAAATCGGACCCGTCGCTAGAGTAGGTGTGCGAACAAACAGCGCGTTTGGTTTTGAACGGCACACAGCTTTTGATAAATCGAAGCAGCAAAACGAAATCGATAATCGGCAATACATGCGCGGCGATAAAATGCTCGCTTTAGGACGGACAATATCTTACGACGGGCGTGCCCCCATACTGTAATATTATTGCTACACGCATTCTCCTGACCCGGCGGCTTCGCTTGTTTTCCCCATCATAAAAACGTACGTCCGCGAAATTTTACCGCCCTCGGAATTTCGCCGCCCGGAACGCGTCACCGTACCCACCGGAACACCTATACAATATAATCCGCGCACAATAACGCATACTGCGGATCATACCGGTGAACACCGCGTCTGTATGGGCAGTATACACGGAGTACGGCGCGAAATCGTGTTGTTGTTATTATTATTATTTGAATATTTTAATGCGCGTTTATTGCGCGGCGGAAAGGTAGGTCCGGGCGGAGCGCGCGGTTTTTTCGTGTGTGTGTTTTTTGTTTTGTTTTTTTTTTTTTTCGCCAATGGTCAAGTCTATTTATGGGCCACAAGGTCCGGCGCGCGGCAACAACCAGACGCGCGCGACGGCCGCGAGGCGTGCGCCGCAGTCGCGTTCCGAACGGCCAACAGCGAGCTCGTCACGCGCGTCCGCCTCGCCGCAGACCGTCACCGTCGTCATCGCGATCTACGCGCAAAACAATCTACAATAATAATTTCCATCGCGGATCGATATTTTCGCGCCCCCACCCGTGTAGCCGTTCAACCGAGAGGCCGCGCGCGGAAATCCTGTTGCGATCATAATAGTAATTCCGGTCTATGATACCGCAGCATACCCGCGGCCCCGTGTGATTCCGCAACGCCGCGGCGTACCCGAACAACACCTAATTTACGCGTCACAATAATTAGTGTCCCGGCGGCGCGCGAATTGATACGTTTCGGTCGGGCCGTCGTCGCGTCACCGTTCCGTTGTAAAAACAAGAGTACCGTTTTCCGCCGAGTTCGGGCACCCCACCCCCGTTTACCCCTGGCACCGTCGCAGCTCCGCCGCCGGAAAAATGGGCCGCAAGTTCCCGTTGGTCTCGTCGTGTCTGGGTTGCCCGCTCAAGACCGGAGCCATCATCAGCGGCGTCTACGGAATAGTAATAACAACATAATATTCGTATCGTAATAATAACGCGTTATTTTATAACACTGTTAGTGGCTGAACGCCGAATCCGGATTGAAATGACGCGTCGAAAAACAATTGTTATTATTAATTCGTTTAAAAACGTTTTTTTTTTTTCCTCTTATTTCTAAAACAGTTCTTTAATTGCCCGCCACGAAATGTTGTTTACTTTGAGTCGCCGCACTCTTGAGTTTCTCTGGACTATTATAATTCGTTGAGAATGTGTGGAAAAACTCGAAAACCCTGGCATGTTATTTTTTTTTGTTACATCGCATTGAGACGGTTGTCGGTAGATCCGAGGTCGTATATTCGCATTGTATAGAATCTATACATACTATCGATGATAATGAAAAAATAGCCGATTATCTCAACAACAGTGCGGCCGGATTGAATCTAAAGTCGAGATCCACGGATTGGATCCGAAAACCGGGTTAGACATATTGAATCCGAATCCGGATTATAAAATTGTAATTCAGATTCCGGATTGGTCAACGTAATGCTCAGCACTACACGCTATCACGAGATTGCGGCGTCAATAATAATTATCATACGAAATTAACTTGTATGCAGGGGAACTGGGATGCTCGGCGGGCGAAATTATTGGCGACAAAACAGTTTTTGAAAATATCAAGCGGTTTTTTTTTCGGACAAAAACAATTTTCGGACTAGTTGGAGGGCTATAAGTCACCTATCCCCCCCTCCCCCCCCGATGTGTGTATTACAAATTATAACTTTATCAAAAGTAACGTTAGAAAATTTTTTTTCAAATTAACATAATGGCTAACGATTTATAATATTATAATGGGACGTGAGATATGAAAATGTTGTATACTACGGTGACCGCGCATTGTACACTATATAATCTTTACTGTCGTGATCTAGAATCGGAGAATAATTTTATTTTACTAACGTTTTTGTTTTAAAAACTCAAAATAATACATGATTACATAGTTACTATTATTACATAACTGCAGCATAAGGCTGTTAGTTTAAATACATTTTGGTGTTGATATTTTTGATTTTCGTCAACTCGTTGACGAGATATTACACTTTTAAATTTAAGTACAGGAAACACTACTATAATTATATTCTTCTCCCCTGTCAGAACTTAAAAGTAGAATATCTCGTCAACGGGTTGATGGAAATTAAAAATGTCAACACCAAAATTGATTTAAACTAATTCGTGTGATTTTTAATATAAAGGTCATAATTTGAAAATCAAAACTTGAAGGTGGTTTCAACTCCTAAAATAAGGGTGCCAAAAAAAGTGTAGTATAATTTTTTAGAGACATAAATATTTCTTAAATGTTCTAAAAAAAACAACGAAAAAAGTTAATACTTTCCGAGATAATGAGTGTGGATCACTCTGTTTAGGATTCTATAATCTTTATTATTATTATTTATTTTTTTTATAAATATATACGGACTATATGGTCCGTATATTATAAGAATTTGTACAGGTATTGGTATTTTTTTAATGCACTCGCAATTAAATAATACTTTAGTAGGATAAAGCGATAAAAAATAGAAAAATACAGTACATTAGCGTAGAAAATATGTCCCTTTATCGGTCGCTGTAACATTTTAACTGCTAAGGATGATGGTTTCTACTGCTAAAACCTAACCTAATAGTCGATATCGCCATATCGGCTAGCATATAAATAGAATTTAGATTTAACATAAATAAGCGACCCGGATAATATTATTACCTATTACTTTAAGTTTTTATTTTAGTTCTGTATTTGTCCAAGGATGGTTTACTAATGAGACGTGGGTTTTTAACTTTCAAGTTCAATTTTTCGAATTTTTCAGATAGGTCAATATATTTATTTATCTAGATAATTTATTTAAATAATGCTTAACACTGGATGTAATGCAAGTTAAAAAGGAATACGTATATTATATAGTTTATGCATTCGTAGAGAAGGTTTGTTTTGTTGAACGATTTTCAAAAATGCATAATTATCCTTTTTCATCTGTGCTTTTCCTATACGTATAATATGCAGTACATCACTCAGTGAACTCGCGTGATAAGCGAACCTTATCGTACCTATAAATAATGGTGTTCATTTTCTGCTGGCCGGTGGCCGGTGGGTGTATTTCGTGAGGTTATTATTATTAATCGTCATCGCAGTGTCATCACATAACAATAAAAAAAAAAAAAAAAAAAAAACGATCCTTATTATGATTGTTATTACCGTTTTGGTATACGCCTAAAGTTCAAGGGCGACACTAGGCAAGTGAGATAATATATTAGTCATTATTAAAGGGCACTAGGTGTAAATATATATAAAATAACTGCCGACAGCGGTGACGGTGGTGACCGTGGTTTGAGTTCGTTCCAGTTAACAGAAAAATATAGTTTTAATGACCTAGATAATAATAAAAAAGTAAAACGGTCTTTCGTTTGGAGGGTACGGTTTATTATAGAGATGGCTATCTTTAAAAATACCCGATAATGAATAATTTCATCATAGTTTGATTCTCGATTTCTGATTCGAATCGTCGAACACGAAAAAACCTTCAACCAATATTATAATATGTATACTATATGCATTATTAAATATACCAAATACATTTTTTAGTATATAAATATACTGATTAATATCACGTTTGCCGAAAAATATAATAATATATAAGTATCTGGCAAGTATTAAGTATTGCAGAATAAAAAAAAAATACTAATATAACCGTGTTGAACCGATGCCAATTTTCCGAATATTCCTACAATTTTGTTTATTTACCAACGCATACAAAAATATTGTTTGAAATACTGTTGAATTCTAGTCGTTCGTTTTGGTTAATAGCATATTTTTTTAAACCAAATATAATTTAGCACTACATATAACACATTATATACCGTGTGTCCGAGAAACAGGATACACTTTACCACTCAATACCCTGTAAATATTTCTCAATTCTGTTTTCAGGACATTAAACTATACTAATGGATCTTACATTTCTACGACTTACAATTTTTCGACAGCGCAACATAACTTCACTTTTTTTAAATGGCGACCCCTATTTTGAATATTATTTTCGGATTTATCGATTTTTTCAGGCAATTTTCATTTTATCAACTTGTATTCTAAACCCAAAATTGACTAAATTAAAGCTAAATGTAGTTTTATAAAAAAAAATGTATTAAGTTTGATTGTTTTTTTTTTAGCTGAACATATTTTTTCTTTCTAAGCATCATGATACAATTAAAATTATTACTTTTTAATAAAATAAAATAATAATTCATAAATACTAAAAATTTTATTAATTTAGTTATAATTTTAATATACTGCCCACCTAACATTTTGTATTACACAAAATATATCGTATTATACATAATTTTAGTCTCTGTATTACTAAAATCATAAACGTAATTTGTTCAACTTCAGGGGATGTAACACTCTGGCATTTACGTACCTAAGTAATAAAATAACTAATAACTAAAACAACAATCCAGGATAACCGTATTTAATAATAAATATTAACACTCGTGATGAAAATGGCTTGTCACAAGTGCACCCCTTGTACCCCCGAAATTACGCTCTTGACTAAAATAAACAAGTAGATAAAAAATAATTAGAAGATTTTACATCATGCAAATATTGATTACATGATGTAAGAACTAGTAATAGCTTACAAACAAAAATATTTAACAAAGTACTTGTGTGATATTTTTTACAATTCCATAAACAAATATCGACAGCGATTCGCGATTAGCAAATATAATATTATACTATTTATAATATATAGTCACATTCAAAACAGATTGGTTATAAAGAAATCGGATCATTCTGTTCACATTTTGGCTGTCTAAACACGGAGATATTTAAAAGAAATGCATTTTTGACGGAAATCACTACCTAACTAATCCATTTTAAGTCACCAACTATATGTATTTATCATAAATTTAAACAGGCGAAAGCCCAGTTACAATTTATACACAGAACACATAATTTACAAATATTCCAATATAGAGTTATGCTAGGTTAAAGGTTAAAAAAATTAGGCAATTAAATTGCTATATAGACTAAAAAAATGTACAGTATCACAAACAAAAACATCAATATTAAATTTATTTACAAGTTGCATACATCTATTCAAAGGAGAATTTTTGGCATATCATGTACGTTGGAAAGGGACATAAAAAGTGTCAACCTGTCTGGTTTTATAACCTGGAACCAGAAAATTAAGTTGGGCCAGTAAGTAAAACCATTCAGTAGTTGAAACATAAAAAGGACTTCTTGTTTTAGCTTTTTAGGGTAATGAAATCAATTTCATATAATAAAATAGAATGTCGTAGGCTACAACTGGTCATTAACCAGTTATTAACACGTTAGTGTTAAGTTCCAAGTAATTCAACTGTCACCTTTGAGTTGAGTCACTTCAATTTTTTGATGGCATAATATATTTATAACAAGAATGAACGAACAAAGTCGGTATAAAGTTGGTGGAAGAAGTGGAGGAGCATCCCGTTTTATAAATGCTAGTATTTGAATTTTTTTTCTATTTGCTTCTAGTTCTACTACTTTAAAGAGATAGATAAAGAAATGTGATTATCTGGGTCCAATGGTAGATTCACTTTATATTTAGATAGCCAGGAATTCATTTGTTTTGAAAGTGATTCCTGAGTTTCTTTTTTTTTTCTCTTGATTTGTTAAAAGTTGCACCGGATAATTTTGGAGCCATTTACACACTATTTTAAAAATTACATAGTTATTAATAGTAATATCATATTAGTGATAAAAAAATTAGCTATTTTTCGTTTAAAAAAAACATTTTGTTAAAATTTGATTTTCGAATGTTCATAAAGATATTTCTACTATCAAACATAGATAATATGAAAGAATGAACAATATATAAGGAATTTTTAAAACCTAAACGGTCATATTATAGTGAATTATGTGTGGAGTGAAGTGGTTATAAATTAAAAATAATGTTTAATAATCTTTATGTATTTTCGATATTTTTATTGAATAGTAATAAGTAAGAACTAATCACAATGCATCAGGAGATTTGTATTAAATTTTCATATATTTTTATCGTAAAAAATATTTTATTGACAGCAATCGAAAAAAATGAAGAAACTCGTAAAATACAAAAATTACATTAAATATTTTGGAATTCATACTATTTTAAGAAAATAGCAATATTAGTATTTGATAACGATTTCAAGTTCTTACGTTTATTTTTCAAACGATCATTTATATTTAAAAAAAAATAGCTTTTTAAAATTAATACATTCCTCACTTAACACCGAGTCTAATATATTTTTCAGTACTGTTAGTTAAACATACGAGTAAGATGATATTACATTTACAGATTTTTATAGAATTAAACATTTTATTCGATAAAGTAAACACAATGTTTTACCGACCGACGTGTTGGTGTTTTTACGACCGTCCGGTGCTCAACGAAAAATATGTGTACCGAGGTATATCTAATCACAAATGCCAAAAACTACAATAACATATTATTTGTTTGACATTTACAATTGCATTTTTAAAATTATTTTTAATCCGTTAAGTACCTAGCTTTGATAATATATTAATATTATACACAATACAATTTAAAATAATACGTTTACAATTTTTTTTTCATTTGTTGGGTGGAACAAGTGCAGTCTCCAATATGAGCCTCCGCTGTATAATTTTACAAAAATATATAATAAACTCAATTATATATATATATACCTGTAAGGACGAAAGGCTTAATTATTCAGATATTTAGCAACTGTTGTCAATTGTCTTACTAATTTGTCAGTAGGTTAGCTCTACTCTGTCAGTAAAATCGCTATCTTCAGGAGACAAGAGCCCACGACTGGACGAGTGAACCGACGACAAAACACAAATGAAATGTAATAATTTTTAGTAGATTACGATCAACTAATGTTGTATAATACTCGGTAAACATAACGCATTATAATCTATATTTGCATTCGGAATAATTTTGATGTAAAAATAGACGGAATTTATAATCGTAATATACGTTACTTTTATACAAAAATATTATAATGAGATATTATTTTCACAAATTGCTTTAATTAATGTAAAGGACGTTGAATTTTTTGTAAATAAAATATACAACTGCTACAATTGCTACGGCACTGTGTATTCCTTATCAAAAATGTTGCAAAATATGTAAATTCTATGTAAAAAAAGTGTACACTTTTTTTTAAAACAAACCAAGCTAATATGAGCGCATTGAGTAGGCCTTATGTATGGATCCGAGTCACCAATAATGCGTTAGTACCTAACAGATTAGTGATTTTAATCAAAAACCAGTTATATTTCTTTTTTAATAACTCCGTGTGTAGAAGACCTTAGACATTTCGATGGAAAAAAAATCATTATAAAACATACCATTTGGAGTATCTACCGCAGTAATAATACACAGGAAATAATATTAATTTTTAATAATGTAAAGTTTTAATATTCTTTCGATATCAATGGCACAGTGATATAGTTTTGCCAATAATTTGATAAGCTTAGTCGAACAAATTGTTTTAATTTAATTAATAATATTATTAGCGCATTGTGAATAATTATAATGTAGATCCTATTATATTAAATGATAGGTGCCGATTGATAAGGTTCTGTATAACAAGTTGTGATCATAGGTTAAAAAGAAACAAATTATAAAATGTACCTGCGTAGTAATTGTTTTAATTCGAACCGGACTTGGTTAGGTAATATTTTAAAAGTATTACATTACGTATGATAATAATACAATATGTTAATATTTACAATATTATCTTAACTCACTTATTTAAAGGTCATCATTGTTTATGTTTAAAATTGTTCATCTATAATAATAATAATTATTGTTGTTTAATTTACAAGCGTGCTTTATAATATGACGCGTACAATTGTTTAAAACATCGTTTTTAAATATTTTTATTATGTAGTGTATGACTACCTTAAAATTGACTGAAATAAATTATAAAGATAATAACAATTTAAATTGTAGCACAACAAATTTGAGCTGAATAAATATTTAAATCAACGATTTTAATAACGAGTAGATATAGGTACGTACTATACCAGCAATATCATTTTTTGCACATTATAGGAGAGATTAGCCAATAATAAACTTATAAAACTGTTTAAAATTATATATGATATACCATTTACAGTAGATATTAAATTTTATACAATAATTAAATAGTAGGTATATGATAAAATGATACATTTGTCACGAGTTTGATCAAACTTGACAAATGAACCATTCATCACTGGTTAATATTATAATAATAGTATTAGATGCATTTTTGACAGTTTTAAACATAAATTAGTATATTATTATTGATTGATTATTATGTCGTCGAGAATGAGCGAAATATAATAATTATTATAACATAACGAGAGTAGGTGCGTATAACACTAAATTTAAAATAATATTTTCAACAAATGTTTAAAATTTCAAAATTATTTAACATTGGAAATGTCTAATGAAACACAGAAACACGTTATTATACTCGTAGTGTGACGGATCACGTGCAGCTGAATCATACATATTATGATAGAAAAGGCGTCGTTAACAAATAGATACAATACAAATATTTCATTTATTTTTACATTTAACGAACACACATATCCGCGCGTTTTTCTATAGTTCATATTTCTATGTTAATACCGAACTAATCAATGACAAATACATAATTAATGTTTAACGCGAAGAAACCCTACTAGAGCGTATATTCGTACGTATCTATTCCAATTTCTGAATTCCATAATACACATTTATAAGTTATAACTTGTAAGTATTTAAGAAGAAATTAACAGAAATAAGTAACCAATAATTATAATGGCCAACAGATTTTTCCGGGCAACAATTCGATAGTTAATTTTTTATAGAATTCCGCTGCTGATTCCGAATCTGGTGTCAGATTTATAAGATTCACTCTTGTTTTTGAGATAATCACTAATATTCGTACAAAAACAATAATAATATATAGTTAAATTCTAATAAAAAAAAAATTATTTTTCCCTTATAAGTAAAAATTTATTTTGTTTTTAATGTATTCAACAATAAACAACTAAAAACCACGGGAGCCGTTTAAACGAGCATTTAAATTTAAATCGTATTTGGAATAATTCTTTTTTTTTTGTAATGCGATTTTAATAATATTATTATAATTTCATTGAAATTGATTCAATAATAAATTTAAAATTATACTATAGTAATACGCAATTAATTTGAACTAAAATATGCGAGTAAAGCCTTTAGGTGTGCCTGCAATGTTCCACAATATTTGTGTCCGTTTTTTTCTCTTTGTAAGCTATGTCTGATGCAATTATTTTCAAATTATTTTCATTTAAATATCCCCATTATCTAAACGTATTTACAAAAAAAAAAAAAAAAAAAAAAACTATTAACCATTAAATAGGGTTCAAAATATTCACTACAGTAAACAGTAGGTATATTAAATACTAAAAGTATTATGTTCATTATGGTTTACAGTACTATGAACAGTTCAATTTTGTATACTGTAAAATCATTTAATGCGACGTCATTCAAAATATAGTGGAGTCTAGTCATTAATAATCGCTTTAGTTCCAACTACCTAGTATTATACGCACATAACATAATAACGAAAAACGTTTAAAGAAAGAAAGAGACGAATGTGAATAAATATTTATAAATAAATGAAAATGATATAATTTCTTTGGAAAACGTACCGTAATATTCATATATTTTCTGTATTGTGATTTTTGAATGAATATTCAAAATGTTTGTTCAGGTTCTATTATTTGTTTAGAGTGTACGTATACTATTATCATAATCTTTTAACTTACCTAAACCTATTTTTCTTTGTCCGCCCGTTTAGAGCATAAGGTATCGAAATAAAATATAATACCTGCATATTTTGTATACTATAGATAATTTACAAGGTATTTGACATAAATTCAGATTAAACGAAAAACCTAAGCCTATAACCTAACCGATTGTGATCTGATTTATCTAGATGTCCGTAATGCTTGATTTGGAAAAAAGTTAGAACGGGGACACAAAAGTCTAAAAAAATGTGAATACCTACATCTTATCTTAAGATTTAAGTGTCCTACGCCATATTTCAATTTCATAAGGTCCATCGGATATGGGGGGGGGACGGTGACAATCCTCCTAACTTTGAAATTTAGACTACTAGAATCAATAATTTCATTTTAAAATCGGCAATAATAATTGCTTAGTTTTTTTTTAAATTATTTTTTACGCGTTTACGATGACAAAAAATATTTCTAGAAAAGAATAGGTACTCCGTCCTTCTACGTCTCCCCCTCCTCAATCAAGCATTGAATATCTGGAATGGCCATGATGCGCATAGTGTTATGTAAGGATTATTTCAAAAAGTTTGATTTTAATCATGTGCCTACACCTTTATGTAGAAAAATACAATAGCCAAATGTCGGTAACAAAAGAATAAATTTAGATTAATAAAGGAGGTAAATATATTGGTTCCTTTTAGTATTTTGATTAAATTTGCCCTATTTTTCATTTAATTTTAATACATACTTATATGGGTACTGAGTGAGTATGTATAGGTGTTTACCTAACTCATATTAAACGAAAACTTTTTTATGCGAACTTAAGACTATTATTGTCTGACGTTCACTTCTATTCTTTTCGCCGTTCTTTTACATTTATCCGAATTACCAGAGAATCAACATATTCAAAAGCTATATCTTCCTACTTTTCTGGATAATTGTATTAATAAAAAAATTACAAAAATTTCTTTATAGTTGCTCGTCACGAAATGTGTTTAATGGTGTTCGTCGAGTAAAAAAACTACACGAATCGCAATTTTAAGTTGTTCAAGAAAGACAAAAATTCTTTAAAAGGACGTTATACTCACAACTACTGTGTCAGTCCAACTACCGGGTAGCATATATAAACAACGCTTACGCAGAATGAGTAAAACTAGATTAATTTTGATTTTAGAGTAAAAGTACTGATTACGAAATTTATATAGAACAATATTTTGGAGGGAATGACGTCGGAGTTTTTTGAATTATAACTATTAAAAAAGTTACAGTTGTTTAAAAAAGCAAAAAAAATAAAGGTTTTCGTAACTTTTATATTGAGCTGTATATATTAAATAATACGAAAACCCCACGTCATTCCCTCCAAAATATTATTCTCTATAAATTGCATAATCAGTGCTTTCACTCTAAAATCAAAATTAAGCTAATTTGACTCATTCTACGTAAGCATTGTTTATGTATGTTACCCGGTAGTTAGACCGAGACAGTAGATAACGGGTATAACGTCCTCTTAAGTAGGTACTAAAGTTTTATAATATTTCATAAAATTCTAATTAAAACCTGTAGATGATATCTAAAATTAATACATTACAACATTATTCATTAACGTGTAATTTATTTTAAACATTTTTTTTTTAGTCCGTTTTGTTGTTTTTTTTGACATTTTTTATTTACCATTTCTTTATTTAATGATTAGCATCATAATACCTATTATTATTATAAATCTACACGTATCGTATAGTTCACAGATATCGTTTCGTTTGAAATCTAAAATTACCTACTATCCGACACAGGACACAATAATAAAATAATAATAATAATAACTAACTACGTTGAGCTTTAGGTATGTCTGTTGTGTGCGAGTATTGTGCGTGTTACATGGTGTATATTGTGTTTTATAGCACGTTTTTTTGTTTTTTTTTTTATCCACATACTTCAGTACGCATTTTCGATTCTCTGCCAGTAATATACTCCGAGTGGCGATAACAAGTAGGTATTATATTTAGCATAGTAAGCACGTCGAACGTGTGTACGCGTGTTTGATGTGCGTGTACGTTATAGGAACGAAAGAAATCACGGATTTCAATAAATATAATAGCATACCTACCCAATAGCATAGGTTTAGGAACATAGGTATCGTATACGAACCCTGCAGATAATCGGACCTTCAGTCCGGTATATTATATTACTATAGGTACCTAAAGAGATGAACCAACAGACTGCTCGGCGGTGTATTAAACTATTATGGGTATTATGTGCATGTAATATTCAACTAGATAGATTATACTATACCGATACGAACACGACGAGACAGAACACTCTGACGTTAAAATCAAATCGAACGATAATAATATTTTCGTCTGGTCAAATTTTGCTATTGCGTTCAGTGCCTAAAATCTATGTAATTTTCTACTGCACGCCATCATAGCCCACCCATTCCTCTTTTCATATTGATTGAGTTACCTAAATATAATATTGATTACTGTAGAGTTAGGGGCATTTTTTAATAACCGAACAATTATTTTCCCAGAATAAAACCAAATAAAGGATCTATAGGGAATGAACCGTTAGAAATTAAAAAAAAAAATACTTGAAGTAACACGTACCACCGGATGGAAATTTCGCATCTTCCGAGGCACTGTGTGATGAAAAACGGAAAATGTGTAGAGAATTTCGATAACGTTTTCAAATAAAAAGTACTATTAGGCGGGAAATCGCATAATAAACCTATAACATTACATACTCAAATAGCATAATAATCATTATGAACATTACTAAGAATATTAGCTACTCACTGCACACGATAAGTTTAGTAAATATATTAGTAAAACTACAATTTTAAAATAAATTTACGAGTGAAACGGGCAATGTTTGAAATCGAAGCTCATAAAACATTAATAAAAATAGAGGTCAGGTTTATAATATTATAATAATAATAATAATTTTCCTTGGCACATATTATATTTTACACTGCAAGCTCGTAAATATACAGTAACAGTATATTATGCCGCTGCTGTGGGGTGATAGAAATGTCTATATTACGTCGACTGTCCGAATAACAAAATCTTGGCGCGGACCGAATATTTTATTAATATTTCCAAAAACAAAATCGTCTTCGAACAAACGTGATGTATTCAATGTAACCCGCCACACGCCCATCTTCTTCTCGTGATACAATGGCGGATTCAAACGAAACTATTCACCTTCGTTTTAAAATCTGGTTGAATTATTAAACAACGAAAAAGAATAAGAGAAATGTCGTTCGATTCGAGAATAGTGTGAAGTCTGAATAAACGAAGAGTATATTTGACGATGAAAACTGCAACGACATTTCCCTCGGATCCGCGTCTCGATGTAGTCTGATAATATCATTACTATAATATCAATCAATAATAATTATAGTTATTTATTTGTTTCGAATAAAAATCGGTACACATGTGATTGGCGAGTGAAATTTCTATTTTTCAAGAAAGTTTTTATACGTCATACCGAGGACACTCAATCTTTGTTTGTATCTATACACCTATACCTATTACCTACATTAATATTTAAATTCAATAGGTAGGGAATCTACTCACGATCCCTATGTTAACAGAGAAATTTTTGAATTTATAATTCAGTTTATACATAATTATAATACAATATTTAAATAATCACTATATAATTATTAATAATACGTTACGATTATTATTTTTACACGCGTTTAATGTTTGTCTTATTCTGTGGTTTGATGCTAAATTGTAGTTTATACAGGTAGTGCAAATTAAAGTTAGTTTAGTGGACGCTGGCCATAGTTTTGGAATCGTAAACGATTTTTTGTCACGTTACTGAATAATACATTTTATCTTCGTCAGAAAATATGAAATATATATTTACATTGAACTAACTCGAGTAAAATTATAATAATAATATTTTTATTCATTCGTATGTCCATTTCTAACAAGTTTTTATTGGTAATGGTAATTAATTACTTACATATTACTCAGATACGTAGGTAAGTAACTTACCTACTTCAGTACCTACACCTTGCGGTATAGAAGATACACGATTATCGTTAAACTTGAATCTAAAAGTAGGTAAACTCGTATTATTGAAAACATTGTTGTGTAAATTTATCTACCTATATAAATTTGACATTATAATCGTATAATGGCTGACGATGGAAATTAAAGTAGGTATTTAAAATGTGAAATCAAAATTGTCTATGAATAACCGGATGTTCTACTGTGGGTGACCCTGAATTAAGATAAGTAGGTAGATAAGTAATAATTTGTTTATTAATCGTTTTTGTATGGTAATTCGAAAAATATTGGCTGAAATCCTATCAATATGATATCGAAAAATTCTAAGAAGAATTAATGGACCGCGGATTATTGATTTTGATACTGAGACTGGAGGATACGTATCAATAACGAATTGAAGAAAAGAACTTGTTTAAAAGACCAGAAATTGTACCAAAAATTACGAAAATAAACTTATCCGGGCCAGTCATGCTTAGAGAAAAGAGCGCTTATTTAGAATTGGAAGACCGATCAACAAAAGACCTTTAGGTAGACTGGATTTATGATGGGAAAATCGTGTAAAACAGATGTTAAAGCAGTGGAACCTAGTGTACAATGGAGGCGACTGGGGAAAAATACCGATAAATCGCAAGAAGAGAAGATTTTGGAAGCGAGTGAACCATTTTTTCACTGAAATAATTATTTCCATCACAGCCTCTCTAAATATATTTTATTACATTATTATGAAACATACCAGACGACTGTAGACAAACCAGATGGCTAATAGTTTTATTTTTCTTTTATTTTTCAGGTAATCGCCATATTCACTTTGATTATGATCCTGACGAACGATATTAAAATACAGACCATTATCATCGATTTCTTGCCCAAATCTGTTGGTAAGTATATTTTTACATACCTATCAATTCAGTAGGTACGTAAACAGCCAAGTAGCCATCACATATGATTTTAAATAATATTAAATGTACCTATCCACTATTCTTATTTCCTATTGACATTATCTAATTTTTTTTTGAACTATTTACAAAAGAGTATATTTTTATTGGGTCCTACGAGTGTTAAAAAAATATTTTCGTCCATTTCTTAATCTAAAAGGTAAAAAGGTAATCCTCACTCCTTACGTAAATCGATCGTTGATCATTATTAATTTAATATTAATGTAAATGTTTTAATTTCTTACCGAATCAATTGAAAAATTACTTTTCAATTAGGTATACTTTACGTCAGGTGATTTTAATTAATTACGAATACCAATTCCTTGTAATATACCGAGCATCGAAATAAATATTTTTGTTCATTCAAGTATAGGTTACTGACTTAAACTTGCATTCAATTTTGGTTCGTCTGAACATTCTAATTAGCTATCTATGATATATATTTAATAATATTATTACAATTTTAAATAAAACACTATTATTTTTTATAAGTATTAAAACCCTGAGGCCAGTGGCGTATTTAGAGGGAAGGAGCGAAGGGGGCGAATGGCCCCAGCGGCAAAATTTTAACAGTTTTATTGAGTGTATTCATTTTTGTTTTCATCACAAAATGTATAACACTAAAGCGTATCATTGATTAATAGGTGGATTAATCATTGATTTTATTTTAATTTTTTAAGCAATAGATTAGGTTAATATAGGTAACAATTGTTGTAAGCACTGTTGTATAAAAGTGCCGCGAGTGATTTTATGTCGAGTACGGTCGCCTTTTGTCTACACTGTGTTGACTTTATATTTTTAATTCTTTTCTTTTCAAATTTTTATCGTAGGCATATTCAATCAACCACAATATCCCTCCCATTTTACTCGAACCCGTTTTGTTCATTTCTAAAATGTTGTATTTTTTTCAATTTTTTTCCAATTTTAACAGTTTCAAGTTAGTCATTTACTAGTTGGTATTGATTTTAAAATCAACGGTACAACTTATATTAAAATTACCTACTTGGTATTGTACTTACTAACTAGTACTAGTTCGTGATTTTATATCATAAGTACGATTGTGTGAAGTGCTTAATACAACACACTTTTTGCATGAAGTGCATATATGTCCCGAAAAAAACTTACATTTTACGTTAACGTAACATTAGACAATATTTACCTTCACTAAGTTCATATTGAATTTAAACTAGTATTACAATTGCATATTAAATCACATTTAATTTTGATTTTAAATTAAGTTATTAAAAAAATGAAAACACGAAAACGACGTTACCAGCTATCACCAGCCCGTCTAAAAGTTGAATTTGTTCAACTCTGCGGTATCCGCGGTAACGTCTTGGTGGACACGATCAAAATGCGTCTACCGTGATAATACGCACCAATTAGAAATGAGTATTTCACACGAAACGAAACGGCACGGTGAGTTGAGGATTCCTCTTTACTGAAAGGTCCTTTAGTCCGTGGTTGACAGTGGTCGCTACAGGCCTACCGTTAAGTCCGTCGTCGCGTTATGTTCGTTATCGTTCTGCGTTAATTGTAATAGTAATACTACGACCTGATTGTGACTGATCCGTTTAAAATTTGTTCAGTAATTATCGATTTACTGTTCATTTATTCTTAAACAATGATGAAAACTTTCGGGGTCTTCAATAAAGATTATTGTCATAATGGCATTGAAAATTCTTAATTCGTGTTTTCTTTGTGTCTATTCTCTTGGCCGTTGTCTTTTAAGTGTTTATGTTTAAAAACAATTGGTTCGCCAACAACTTGGGCAACTGAAAAAATTACAAATTGTATGTATCTGCCATGTTTATTACAACTTGTAGTGTTCTGTCGACATTGTTCGCAGGGGCCAGAGTCCGCGCCCCCGGTGTTCGGTATTTTTCCACTACGGGCGAGCGCGGTCTCGTGCGGCTAATTCGACTTTTCGCAAAATTGCATAGAGGTCACGAAAATGCGTTATGACGTGTGCACACACCGCGATGATCCAAACGCACAGTGAACAATAATCAATAGACACAAGAGAACTAGTCGAGCGGATATTATTCATTTGCAGCAATGTTTTAAATACCGCGGTGATACGAAATATTATGAAAAATTATTTTTGACTTTGACGGATCAGGTGTATTCACGATATTGATAAATTGGTGCATTTCTAATATTTATTGACATTTTACACGAATTCAATTATTTTTTCACATAATTTGTATTCATATCAAATATGAGTTGACAGCAGTGGCATAATTAGAGGGAAGCGAATTCTCCCTGTGTCGACATTTTAAGTTTTAGGGGCGGCAGTTTTATTGGTGGTATTGATTTACACACGTCTGAGGTTGTAATGGGT
Organism: Cinara cedri; assembly: GCA_902439185.1. Taxonomy (NCBI): domain Eukaryota; kingdom Metazoa; phylum Arthropoda; class Insecta; order Hemiptera; family Aphididae; genus Cinara; species Cinara cedri. Next base: position 832,467 of record CABPRJ010002369.1, read on the forward strand.
AGTGGGTCAAAATAAGTAGGATGGGAGGGAGCGCAATAATATTATTTTGGTCCAGGGTACATATATTTTAAATGCGCCACTGCCTGAGGCAGATACCACTGTCTGGTCTAGGGTGTCAGGTAATCTACTCAAGGTCAACAAGGTGCCTGTTATTGAAACAATTCAACCTTGAAAATAACGAGTCCATTAATTATGTTAAGCTTGTTATTACAATGACTAGATACCTAATGTAGTTAGGGTTAGCAAATTCAAACAAAATATTATTTTATACTAACAATACATAATCAATTAAACAAAATTTATAATTTTTCTTTTCAGTTACAGTCATTGTTATCATCAATCTGCTTATGACAATATTGATTTCATCCCTGTTATTAGCTGGAGTTTTAACGGTACTTATCTAAACAAGAGATAATAAATGTACAGAATATAATCTTTTATTATATGGTTATTTTGTTTTAGAGAAAAAAAACATTGATGCTTCCTTGGATTGTGTTAACAATTATGTTGTGTATCGGACTAGTCATATCAGTGATATACACCGCCATTGACTTTTTGATTCATAAATACTACATCACTAGCATTGCAGTGCTTGTAATTGGCTTATTGTTTGTCTGTAAGTTTTAAATAAATATAATCCAAAACAGTATTTAATACAAATGTTTAGTTATACATTTCTAATTATTACTAATACCTATTTTACAGGTGTTTATGTGTTCATGTGGTGGGTGACTTATAGTTATTATGAAAAAATAAAAGAAGAGGACAACAGAACCCCGTACACGAGAACACCTTATTATGGCTGAAGGCCTGCCTAAACAGTTTTTTTTTTTTTGTAATAATAAATATTGTAAAATTATTAATGCCATGCTATTATTGCCAAAACGATGTTGCTGAATTTGACCAAATGATTAACCCTGAATTTTGTGCATGGTAAAAATTGTACAATTTATGTTTTAGTATAGACAGTTTAACAAATTTGTTTTCCATGTTGATTTGTAATGCACTATTTATATATTTTTAATTTATAATATTTATAATTTGTATATAATAAACAATATTTTAATAAAAATACCCACAAAGTTAAAATAATAATATAATATAAATGTTTCAATAAATGTTAAAAATGTGATAAATAAAATGTGAATATTTGGAATGAAAAGCATATTTAAGATGAATCAATCAAAACTAATTAACTCTGCAACCTGAGGTTGTTCTGGCTGGTCTGGTGCAGAGGGCTGTGGATTGACTTGTTGACTAGGTATAGGCACAGAACCATACTGCCCCATATGCACGGGCGCACCATAAGGCATAGGAGGCAACTGGCCCATCATTGGCTGTTGATGTTGACCGGGTATCATCGGTTGTTGATGTTGACTGGGTATCATTGGCGGTTGATGTTGACCGGGTATCATTGGCTGTCCTACTGGAAGTTGTTGTGAACCCATATTAGATATGGGTGGTGGTTGATGGTGTGGTATCATAGATTGTGAGTGAGGGAGGCCTACAACATGAGGTGGATGTATGGAATTCATTGATGAATTAATAGGAACCCCTGAATTTATAGTGCCTGCTATTGGTGCCATTTGAGATTGATAAATAGCCTGTGGAATGTTTGAATTGATTTGGGCCAAATTGTTCGGTTCATTAGTAGGTAAATTCACTGGTTGGTTCATTCCGCTTTGATTCGGGGGTAGAACTTGTCTTCCTACAAAACCTGCATACAAATTTGTACATTAAGTTTATTAATTATTATTATTTTGTTGAGTATTTAAAATACTATATACCTTGAGGTGGTTGAGAAATATGTTGAAAGTGACCTGATTCTGTTGCTTGAGGATACCTTATACCACTATCTTGAACTCGAGTAGTCATCAATGTACCTATAAAAAAATATACAATATATTAACTATTAAGTATGAAAAAAAAACTACTTATGTTTAATAAAATTAAACTATATACTACATCCATCAGGAGAATATGATTGTTTTGTGCATAGTTTACCCATTAAGAGAAAACTGATCTTATGGTTGAAATAAACCCTGGTTTGGTTAATACACAATTACAATCATCCAGTAAACAGAGAATATAAAAGTCCATGGTTCATATTGTAAATGGTAAATTATAAACCAATTTAAATATCTATGGCAATATATATTTTTAAAACTACAAATCAAAAAATTAGTAAAATAATTATAAGTTGAACACATGTATAGATTTTTTTTTTTTTTTTAATATTAATAGTAATAATATAGTAGTAATAAGTTTATATAATTTTTAGGGTAATTCAAAAAAGTGTCAATAGTTTTACTCACTAGGACTGGATGACATATAAGAATTAGGTGCAGTAGGCACACTTGGCAAAGAAGTTGGACCATACATGCTATTATTAAGATAACTTTGCCTTTGATGTTCCATTCTCATAGCCATTTCTTGTTCTTGCTGTTGCACTTGCTGAAGTGTCATTTGATGTTGATACTATAAGAAGAACAAAAAAAATGAAAAAAATAAAGCAACCAAAATTAATATTAACAAATTTTTCGAAAAAAAAAAAAAAAAATTACTTGTTGGTATTGTTGTTTTCTTTGTCTCAGTACATCTAATTTCATTGCCAACTGAATTTGTCTCTGTTGTTCTGCAAACGCAGCTTCTTGCTGAAGTGCAGCTTTATGATCCTCTCGCATTGCATCCAACGCAGCACGGGTATCCTTAATTTGGACTAATTTGTCTTGTAATCTTTCAAAATACACTGAAAAAGGATTTAGTGATTTTTGTTTGAACTACATATTTATTTAATATGTTATATTTCTTAACATCCTGAAGTTGGCAATAATCAATTTATAAGTGGTGAAGTCAATTCTTTTAATAACTTACACAATTAACATTAACATTAACATAACATATACAGTTTAATATATCTGAACTAAGATAACTAAGAATTTTTTTTTGGTGGTCAAGTAGTGTGAGAACAAATCCCTCACTGCTGTCAGTTAAACTAGAGAAAAAAAGAATTTTATTTATGATCAAACATGACCAACTTATAAATAAAATCCCTGTAATTCGTAACTTAGATAAAATACTATATTTTATAAATACTTACACCTTTCTTCATCTTGTTGTTGAATGTATTGCAATAGTTTTTGATGCATGGGAGTAATTTTTGAGTAAAAAGTTTCTAATGAACCACCATTAATAACTGTTCTACCTCTGCTTAAATTTGATTTGATACGGTTAACAAATATTTCTAACTGTGATCTTACAGAAGTTATAAACAAGTCCATTTGTTCAGAGTCATCAGATAGCTCATTCTTCAAAATTGGATTTACTACAGTATTTGTTGGCTGAATAGCACTCGCCTAAAATATTTTAGAATTAAAATTAATAAATAGGAATTAAAAATAAAAATATTAGAAACACAACTTATACATACATTTGTTGGAACATAATTATCAAATTTCTCATATTCTACAACTGGTTTAGTTTGCTGCTCGGTCCTTCTTTCCCAGTACGGTCTATTTAAATAAAGAGCCATTTCAGAGTCTTCATCAACTTCATCATTTTCTTCTTTAACCTAACAAATCAAAATGATTAATTAAAATTAATGTTATAAAGTTAAACAAAATATATTTTACTGCAGGAGGTGAAGAATACAATCGAGTGACTGGAGTTGAATTCATATAGGGTACCTAAAAGAAAAAATAACAGTAATCATATTTTGATTTTAGAAATGTGAAAATACATTTTTTTTAAATTTTTAATTACTTTTTGTTGTTCTGCTTCAGATTGAGATAAAGCTAAGGCCAATTGTAATTCTTCATCTTCTCTTAGTTCTTCTTCAGTCTTTCGGTTCGCTGCCGGTACCTTTTAACAAAGATTTGAGGTTTTTTTAAATTTAGAACTTATATAGCTTAAATAAATTGTTAATGAAATAATGGCATAGGTATAATTGTTTAAGATTATTGGATGTATCAATAGCAGTTAACTTTTAACAAAACAATTTACATGGAAATTTTGTATGATTTTTGTTAATTTGCAAAATAATTTGTCAAATAAAGAAATTTCAAGTTTTAAAAATTCATTTTAAACAATGATAAATATGAAAAAAAAAAACTTACTTGGTTTTGTTGAGCCAAAGAACTAGTAAGATATTCTATAGGCAAATCATCTGATCCTTTATTCATTTGATTAGGTCTAAATTATAAACCAAATATTAATATAATACAAATTAAGAAAAATATAATAAATTGTTTCAACAGAGTAATAGTAGTTAATTTTATATAAAATATATTTCATAAATTGAATTAAAATGAATTATATACTTTTGAGATTTTTCAAAGCAAGCTTCACAAACACGTACAGGTTTTTCAATACCAAATTTTGGTAATGTACAAGAGCGTGATGAACATTGTGCACAAAAAACTTGTCCACAAGCGCGACAATGATGCTAAAAAAAAACAATAATATACACTCATAACAATATTAATTTATTTATTTTTTAATTTTTATCAAAAGAATGGTACACTTATGATATAAAGAATGTTCAACAGTAAAGATAACAATATAAAATGATCACAATATTATGAATAATATTGGGCTGTAATGTCTTTAGTTTCTCTAAACAAAACTCAAGAATCAAGATTATTTAAATATTCAAAATACTTCATGTCAGTTTTATTATATGTTATATATATATATACATAAATATATATTATTACTTAAAAAACAGTCAGAAATGATAAGGAAATAACATTAATTTCTTGATGTTATGAATAAGTAATTAACTAGTTTAGAAAATAATTATGTATAATTTGTATAAAAGATAAACAATTTGTATTATGTATAGTCAACATCAGACAACAATAAAATTTAATTCTACTCTACCTATATGTTTGAATAGATTACTATTAATCATCAGAAATATTAATTTTAAAGTAGTACAAATGTTAAGTACAACAGACTCGGTAAACCAGGCGTGCGATAAATAGGTAGGTCCAGTAATCCGGCTATTTTTTAGTTGTAAAAACAATACAATTATTATCGTGAACAATAAAACTAACTGATTAAGTCCAAATGAACAGATTAGATATTATGTTTTTATTCAGTTAATGTTGACATGAAAAGCATATATATTGTGTTGTATCAGCATAAATCAGTATGTATGTATTATTTACATATTTTAATACAATAAATTAAAGTTTTACAATAAGTAAAAAATTATTTTTATGTGGACTTCCATTAATACGGCAGTTCTCTGGTCTGATATCTACTGGATTATCGAGAGTCTACTGTATACATTAGTTAATAATATTTTTCAAAATTCATGTAAACACCTAAACAGTTAAACCTTGCAAATTATGTTTATTATAATTTACAAATATGTGACTTCCAAAGGAATATTGTTTTTACCATTTTAATATATTTTACTGTAACATATATTATATTAGTATCAAATACATAAAAAACTTACTTTTCGTTGAACCATTCCAAATTTAACACGGCATCGATGACAACAATCAGAATCTTCCCAACCAGGAGCTACATCTGAACTAAACATTGCATCACTTTCTTTGAGCGCAGGAAATGTATAACCTTCGGCTTTCATAATGTTAACTGTGTCCTAACATATACAAATTAATAATTATTAAATAAACATATGTTTATTTGTTTTTTTTTTTCATGTTAAAACAATATTTTACCATTGATTATAAATCTATGTACAATCAAAGATATTATGGATTATGATTATGGAATTTTAAATAGCAATATTTAAATATACAAAGTGATCAACAATACCTAAGACTCTCGATATCTTAAAATATATTAACTCTTTGAAGGAGTTTGTTTTTTAGAACATTTAAAAAAATCCGTTCTAAAATGTTACATTACTGAAAAGTTTGTCACCCTTATTTTTGGTTTTAACAAAAGATTAGGTACCCACTTTAGATTTTCAAACAGTAGCTTATATTCAAAATTACACGAATAGATGAAGTTTTAGCTCAAATAAATTTTGGTGTTGAAATTTTTAATCTCTGTTAACCCGTTGACAAAGTATTCCACTTAAAATTTGACGACTTCAGGGTAGGGATAAAGCAATATTTAAATGACACGTAAATGATTACAAGTGGAATACTTTGTCGGCCATTGACAAAAATTAAACATTAAAATATCAAAATTGATTTAAAGTGAAATCTCATCTATATATGGAATTTTTAATATAGGTTGCATAAGTAGGTAGACCAAAAATAAGTGTGATAACAAATATAAGTAATATAACATTTTAGAGCTGTTTGTTTCTTAAATTATCTAAAAAAAACAATTCTAAAAACGGTTAATACTTTCTGGGATAATGAGTCTTATTTTTTGCTGATCACCTTGTACATCAAGTCAAATATGCAATGATTATAATTTTAAAATAATTCAATAAAAACACACATTAAAAAACATCCGAATTACCTGAACTGCACAATATTTGAGAATAGTCCGAAAAGCAAATGCCCAAGTTTGTAAGAGCTCGAGTAATTTGTTTTTTACGTTTTCGTGTGGAGTTGTCTTAATAATTTCTCTCATTTGTTCCATAAACGGTTTAGTACCAACTTCATCATGTACTAATTGGCCACAGTTTTTAACACAACATTCTAAAACCTAAACAGAATATTTGAACCTTTAAGAAAAAAGTATTCATATTTTGATTTTATATATAAGTACATACCAACAAACTGTACATAGCTGAATGAGGATTAGGGCTTGCAAGTTTTTTCTTAATAGCGTTGAGGGCAAATTTTGGTCTGAAAATTTTCATTAATATTTATTATCAACAAATTGATGATACAATATGAGAGAAATTAGAAAATCTGGCTGTGAAATAATTATTGAAATAAAAATAAATGGTACTTAAGTAATAAAAGTAGGTTCCTAATTTAGAAGCCGAAATTTGTAAAAACTTTTCTGTTTCATATAACCGTAATTTATCTGATAAATATATTATGATTATTAATAGGTATTTATATTATTTATTTATGGTAATACAGGAAACATTTTACTGAAAGTCACGTTGAAACCAATAAAATAATATGCGAAAATAAACCTACTAGGTAGAATTATGAATTAGGCATTATAATGGGCACCATCTCTGATTAAAGATAATACATAAATAAAACGTAAAATCTATTTAGACATTTAAGAGAAAATAATGAAACACATTTAGAATGATGTTTAAGAATGTATTGTGTCATTTAATCATTATTAATATTATTATAATTAACAGATAAAAATACTGTTATTAATGGTCTTACTGGACATCTTTCTGTCTTATTGTATCACATATTTCTAATGTCGACGGCCAATCTGGTTCTAAGAGCAAATGGCTGGTCACCTTATCTGTAAATTTAGATCCAACACATAAATTCTAATCAAGTGTAAAATAATTACAGTGTAAATTTTACCTAACAATTTTTCAAAATTGGATTTAAACATTTTGTCGACCGTAATGATTTGGCAATCGGTGGTATTATTAGCAAATCTGTCTGACTCACTGAACGGGTTAACTAGTAACTATCGTAGGTCGCGATGTTCGTAATATGGTGACAAAAATATTATTATAATTAGAAAATAAACAACAACACTTGAAATAACATATGAAACGCGAAAATTATAAATCTATGACATAAATAATGAAACAATAGTAATCTGAGTAATATGTGCAGCTGAAAGCTGAACTCTTAATTTTATCAATTCGTTATCAGAAGAATCAAAAACGCAGTTACACGAAAACTGATTCAGATTGACGTCAGTGAAAGTTTAAACTATTGAACTTCTTTTGTTACGTCATAATAACAATTAAACAGAACAAATTAATTATGTCTAATGATGTAAATCATCTCCAAACTTTAACAATAGTATTAAAAATATACATTTTGACATTGAACGTGTGTATTATTTTTTCCTTTTGAAAATGGTCACACTGTATTTTCAATCCGGAATAAATAAATAAATATAAATCAATGGGTTGACAATAATTTTTATTTCTTTTGTGTTGTTATTGTGTGAATAACTTTTTAAACCAGCAATCTCGCTCCGATCATTAACGTATGCAATGTTTCTGGTAGAAAGTTGTTTAGTTAGTCCATCGGAGAGGTCATTTTATGATTTCCTTTGTAGTTAATAAATGCGCTATAAATTTTAAAAAACCTGGAAACTGTTTGTATTATTTGTATTGAGTTCTGGGTTACTTTGTTAACAAGTAAAATATACGACTAATAATGACTGCATGATAACAATAATATAATACGCTGATCAGAATTGTTTTTCGTTAGCAATGGTTCAATAAAAAAATTAGTTCATATTTAACTATTTACGTGCAGCGATAAATAGATCGTCGTTGGCGATCAGGGCCAACAATATTTCAATATTTGTGGGCCGTGTGTCACGGTGTCCCCTACCCACCCTTTTTATCCCAGATTTGCCTAACCTGATTATGTATAGGTATCTATAGGTTTAATGAAATTATTTTTAAAATAGTTAATTTTATGTTTTGTCGGTGAATATACAGTACATGCTAAGTAAAGAGAAATGCAAATTGAAATGAATAACAGTTAAGTACGTTTTGTATAAGTAATTATTTTAGAACGAATTATATTATCAACAAGAAGACTTCATATAGGTACCTATCTAGAAGTTACACCTATAGGTACCTAATAATAATTACAAATTAGTTCTATTCGTGATATTTGTACAGGCATTCATACTTTCAGATACGTACCTACCATATTCTCATTATCAAAAACACATAATTATATGTCATACTAAAGTATAATTATTATGTAGTTATGTGTACTTAACTAATAATTATAAGGTACCTAACTTTATGTTCCTTTTTTATTGCTTTTTAATTACATCTAATCTATAAAATGCATTGTTGAAGTCGGCAAATCACTACATTTTATCGAAATTAAAAAATGCACATGAATATCTGTATGCATACCTACGTTCTTAGAGGCGTGGGTACAGATATTTTGGGAGGTTGACTTTCAATTATTTGTTATAGGCTCGTATAAAAAAAAAAAAAATGCTGAGTGAATATTGCGCGGCACATAGAAATATATTAACTACTAAAGACTATTAACGTTATTAAAGTATGCGTGTTATCATTATTTATAAATATTATTGTTTGTATTTTTTTTTTAAATTACTATACAAAGAAGTAAATTCAATGTTTGTCTACGTTGTGCTGGTTTGTTGACAATTTGTACTGGGTCGACAATGACGTCGCTATGCATATTTAAAACGACCCAATTAGGCCATCCTTCCGATAGGGCAACGGGACGTCGACGGGATTAAAAAGTGAAACATTGTACGACCGGACTTTGCGAGTTCCGCACGTTGTAGACGATGTTCCGGCAACTGTAGAGCGGCTCAGAGTACCTAGTCAGTCGCAAACACGCGCGTCTTCCGAACACGGCGATTGCATTGTACCATACCTATTGGTGTCGAAACCGTAAAGTTAAGAAAAGGAGACGCTGGGCGCATCAATTTTCGTTGTCGCTATAACGAGTTAATGCGAGATAATATCGAATTCCAATCGTGTATCGTGACACGCGGATATTTCTGAGCAATGTCAAATAGGTTTATAATTGAGTCGGGGACTCTTTGTTTTGTTCTCGCAATAGTCACCTGTTTAAACCTATTTAATGCATACGCACGCACATAAATATAAATTAAAATATACGCGGTCAACGAGACGATGCAATGGTGACTTCTATCAAGCGACTGACAGCACCGGTAGCTAAGCGATTAGCTGCTTTCTTGTCGTGTCGCATTGCGCGTGTGTGGGTAGTCCCCGATATGACAATTCGTGTTTTATTCGTATTTTATAGGATTGTTGTTGCACTTGCTGTGTACACCCGAAATTTGTACAATCTTTACAAGCGATTGTTTATTACATTTTTCTAATGTTTCAACTGCAACAGTTAAGTCATCACTGCTTTCTTCGAACTTATTGGTCCACATTTCGTACTCGCACGACAGATTTTCAAGTTTTTCATTTGCCAGTTATACAGGCTGTTTCCACGAAGATATACCCCTTTATTATCTCCGGAGATAATAAAGGTAATCAAATTATGATTTTTACGTTACTCGCAAGAATGAGGAGTACAAATATTTATTATCGAAAATAATAAAATAAAGTTATTTCTTTAATTTTTATAATAAAAAAAAATTACATATTTATAGTCCTCATCCCTATGATTAATGTAAAAAAGAAACATAATTTGATTATCTTTATTATTTCCAGAGATATTCAAGGGGTATATCTTCGTGGGACAGCCTGTATATGTGATGAATCATTTGTATTTTTGATACATTTTGACAGTAAGATCTGCAAAGGTTCCCGATATCCTCGTGATGTTCAGAAAATCTGGCTGTTAGTTCATTTGGCACATAAAAGGATAATAAACGTTTATAATATGTTTCGGCTCGTTGCAGAAATATTGCTTCGTCCTTTTTGCCTGTTTGTGACTCTAATAATAGTGCTGTAATAGTGACTCAATAACTAAAAATGCTTTAGAATCTGTCGCAATTTTTTTTTAAATTCTTCATCGTTTCGAATATCTTTAAGTGTTTTTTATACGACATTTACATATTTATCATCCCCCCCCCCCAAAAAAAAAACCATTGTAGTAGAGTAGTGGATTTTAGTTCATAAGATCTTTTAATTTACTACTTTTAACACTGTATTGGTATCTATATCCGCCCCTGCCTCACTTATAAATGGTAAGTATAGTAACTTTAAAATACTTATATTTTACATTTTAAGTAGGTACTTAGATATTTATTTACTGCACAAAACTTCATTTGAGTAACTCTTAATTATTAATGGTAAAAATCTTAGTTTGTAAGTAATCACATTTTAATAAAATGGAAAGCGTTTCAAAAAATATTATGTTTGTGTGACTATTAAATTGTTTGGAACTAAAATGATCCAATTATTATTGATAACAGACTGATAAGAAGAGTATGACGTAGGCACTAATTGTCTTCATACCTACGGATTTAATTTCGCCTGACAGAATATCATTAAAATATGTTTTGACACGGAGACTCGGGATAAAATATTTCGTGTTTTTTTATTATCAAAAATCGGGATATCGTTATCACCGTTATCACAATATTATGTTATGATAAATAATGGTCCGCCAATCAACTATTGATTAGGTTAGGTATTATCATTGATAAAATATACATTAATAATTTGTATTTAATCAATGTTATTATGGTCGGCGATCGAACCGTTTTATATTATTGTGTTAAGTACTGTGTTTCACAATACAACTTTATTATTATTATTATTATTTTTTTTTTTTTCAAACTGGGCGTATAACATTAGTATACAGTTTTTCGTCATAATCACGGGACCGATCACGAGTGCTTGAAATAATACATTTTACTACTGATCATAAAGACACACTGTTTTACCTGAAGGTTTTTTCGATAACAGGTTGATAAATTTTCCTGTTAAACGATACTGTTAATGTTACAGTATTCTACGATATTGTGTTTTGTATTTATTTTCGTGTCGAAAGTCAAAACATTGTGAATTTTCTATCAAACCGACATACCGTTCAATCGGTTCGGATGTATCGTCCGCTAGACGTCCTAAGACTGCTTGCCGCGAATTAGCTGATCAAATTGTGTACATAATATTAGCAACTTACTTCCTATTTTGCGTGTTCAATTATATTTTTCGTTCGTTTTCTTTTTCCTGTTTTGTTTTACTGTTGTTTTAAATTATTTATATTAAATTATTCTAATGTTACCAAAATCTATCGGTGACGTTTCGACATGGACGAAATATCATTGCTGAAGAAACGCACTTCAGCCGAAGCGCTACATAATATGACGCGCAACGAGGATTCCGGTCAACCAACATCGAAGATAAAAAGATCGTTCTCACTGAAGCGTGACTTTATACGGAACAAGCATGTGAAACCTGGTGATGTGGATGACGCTAGATTAAAGCTATCTATGCTGAAGAAACCTTCATCTTGGAACAAGGTGCTTGGAAAGATGTTGCAGAAAATGTCTTATCTTGGCATTCAACAGGACAAGGGCCATTTGTGTTCCAAGTACGATGCTTATGTTACACGCTCGTCAACCGACATCTATAACGACAATACTTATCAAGCCCCAAAGATTTTAAACGGCGATAAAGTCCCGGGTGTGGTTGGTCTACGCAACCAGGGTAATACATGTTTTATAAATGCTGTATTACAATGTTTAAGTCACACGGATGTTTTAGCAAGGTGATTATTTTTGAATGGAATTTATTATGTGTAAATAGGTATGGTTAAAATGTATAGTAAAAAAATAAATAGTTTTTTTAGTGTTTTACTAGAATATTAATGAAGCATTGAAATTTGTTAGCTGTGCATTGTTTGAATAAATAATATAATTTTTAAATTTAACATTTACTTACTCATTTTATTTTTTAAATTTTAAAATAAAAATCTGTTGTTTCTTCAAACAAACTGACATCAGTATTGTTCAACATTAATAATGTATAATAAAATGATAAAGTAAAAACAAAATTATTAAAATGGTTAATACTCGTAAATTAACGTACTAAATAAATATATTAATAAAGAATCTATGTATAATCTAAAATAAATAAATTAATGAATTCGTCGCCTGGAGTATTATGATACGTGTATTATACGACTTGTTTCGAATTTGATGTTGTTTTTAATTTGAAACTGGTCGTATAGTACACTTATCATAATACTCCAGGCGACTTCATTCATTTATTTATTTTATTTTATATGCAAATTTTTTTTATTTATATATTTATTTACTATATTAATAATTTGTTAGACATTTATTATATTGTAAATATGTATTATACTATTAGCCTGGTTTTATTTATTTATTTAATTTAATTTTTTATGATATTGTTAAATATGTTATCTCCTGAATCTTTGAATTTCACACTCACTCACACAATCTATGTACATTGTGTGCGGGTGTTTAGGCATCCATGCTTTGTTTCTATTCAAATGTAATTATCTTATTTATCTTGTTAATTCTATCCATTTATATGCTCAATATAATTAAATTATAAACTAAAAAATTGTAAGTCCGTTTTAGAAATGTTTTTTGGAACACTATTTTGTCCACATATGTACAAAATTTCAGATTTCTGTGTGATACAGATTTAGCTGTAGATACCAACCACACATTCACACAATTATTATATCAGAATAAATAAAAACTTAATTTGGTTGTCTAATTAGTAATTAATAATAAAATCTTTTACATTTATTGACATTCAGCATTATGTCACACATATATATTTATATAACTACCTATATAAAAAATAATAATAATTTTGTATTAGGTATTTTGTTATGGATCAATATAAAATGGACCTATCTCGGAGGAATAAGCTTAATTCTAAAAAGTATGGTACACGTGGCGAGATGACTGAACAGCTGGCACTATTATTGAAATCTATATGGTTATGCAAATATGACCCAGACATGTCAAATCAATTTAAAGCAATCGTAGATAAATACGGTACTCAATATAGAGGAAATAATCAGCACGACGCACAAGAATTTTTATTATGGCTTTTGGACAAGGTTCACGAAGATTTAAATACTGCTACAAAAAAAAAATATAAAACAATTAGAGTAAGATTAAGAGTAATTAATTATGTATTTTTATTTTAACAAAATACTTTATCTAATTTCTAATTTATGCTATTAGAATACATTTGGAAGACCAGATGAACAAGTAGCTGCCGAAACACTCGCTAATCATGTCCGTTGCAATGAGTCTTTTATACATGATGTTTTTCAAGCACAATTTAAATCTTCTCTTACTTGTCCACGCTGTATGCGACAATCTAATACATTTGATCCGTTTTTATGTATATCTATACCTGTACCACAATGTTATTCAATGCCTATTTTTGTTACTGTTATTTATACTTCCCAACAGCCGAGAGATGTAAGTTGAAATTTAATTTTTTAGACACATGCAAGTTTTTGTATCAGTATTTTATAAATACTTAACATTTTGTAATTTTCATATTTATTAAATGATTACAATTTTTTTACAGGTTAAACTTGGATTATCTCTTCCAGTTGATAGTAATATAGCTGAATTTCGAGAGTTATTATGGTCATATACTGGTATATGTCAAGAACATATGTTGATTACTGAAATAACTGATATTGGTTTTAATCGAACATTTTGTGGTAATTATTCTTTAAAGTAACCGAAAACATCTTCAATTATTGTCTAATATTTTTTTGTTTGTGTTTAGATTCTATGCCTGCCTCTATGATAACGGAATCAGACCCTTTATATTGTTTAGAACTTCCGAAATTAAACGATTGTAGCAATGAGAGTGGACCTTATCTATTATTATGTTGGGTTAACATTCTTATTGTTGAAGAACAGTGTTCAAGGTAATTGTTATGATTATTCTTATGTATGTGTATTTGGGTGGTTCTTATTTTTGAACTTAAATAATTTTATGTTGTGTGCTCGAAATTCTGTAAGGTACATTGTAAAAATACTTTTTAAAAATTTTGTGTATGATAAGTCAACCTCTTTATGTGCCTTAAAAAAGTTAAAGTTTAAAAAAGGGAATGTTTTTGGATTTTTTTACATTTAGTTTTTAAATTTTAAACATACAAAAAATTTATCTGACATTTTATTATAGTAAAAAAAGATTTCTTATGAAATGCTCTCTTTAACATTTCAGTAAAATAGATTTGAAATAAAAAATTTAAGATTATAGTAAAATTTTAAATCTACTAACTTTTAAATTGATTTTTCACACATAACTGTAAGTTTCACTGAAATGTTAAAGCAAGCTATTATGTAGGAAATCTTTTTTACTATAATAAAGTTCTTGATACATTTTTTGTGTGTTTAAAATTCAAAAAAATTAGCGTAAAGATATCTTTTTTATGAACTTAAACTTCTTTGAATCACATAAAGAGGTTGACTTATCATGCACAAAATTTCCAAAAATTATTTTTGTAATGTATCTAACTGAATTCTGAGCTCGTGAATTCAAATATTTGACATTTATTTTTAACACCCATAGGTTATAGGTTAAGGGCCACCCTAATGTGTATCTCTAAATATGTTTATTTGTATACATTATAGATTTGGAAGTGCTTTTACCATGCAAATATGCCGTGAAACATCATATAAAGATCTTCAAAAACTTTTACTCAAAGAAATGGCAGTGATGTTACATGATGACATATTAACAACTGAACAAGATATGCCATTATTTGGAATACGACTAGCTGACGCAAGTGATTTACCTCAATATTTAGATCCAACTGTTGAATTACCTCTTTTTACCGATCCAATTGATCAAGCATTAGCTATGTCAGGAGATCAACCACATGTTAAATTAATTCTAGAATGGAGTATCCATGCAAAGGAAGCGTACGTATAAAATATTTTTATATAAAGTTTAATTTCTTTAAATAATTCAATTAAATCATGTTTTCATTAGTAATTTAGTGGTTTTTTGTTTTTTTTTAAATGTATATTTTATGATACTTAGGCCCAACACACCTAAAAAACAAAAACGCATTAAATGGTGTTAGTCAGCCTAACATTCTTGATAACATAAAGACGAATCTAAATAATTTCTGTTGCAAACACCATTCATTTTATGACTGATACTGTCTGAAGTATACATTTTTCTTAAGTAATGATTAGACAATAAATATTATTATCAACTTGTTTTTATCTTGTCTTGTCTAACTGGTGTACGTATAAATTGTTTAATGTGGTAAAACAGAAACCGAAATCAAAAGACAGTTTTCTTTTTTAGGCGTGTGTTGGGCCTTACAGTTATGTGCAACAAGAAGTTTGGATGACAAACTAAATATATTTAAAATAATGTTCACATTGGAGTTACTTGCTTATTGATTATAATTACTAATTTTAGAACAATTGCTGATCATTGTGATCAAATTGAAGAACACGCAAGTGTAAAGCAGTTGAAATTAAATTCAGAAAAAGGAACATCTATTACACTTGAACAATGTTTTGATGTAAGTTATAAATTCTTTCTCTTAGGTATTTAATTATCATTGACTTTCTAAATTTTATTGCGTGTTTTATATACTGATTGTATTTAATGTCATTGTAGAATTATCATTTAATAGTCGTGAATGACAATGCAAATTTTAACAAAGTAAATAAATACATATTTAGTTGACCCTTCTAAATAAATGTATGTAAAATATTATTACCTTTTTTTTTTTTTTTTTTGAAAGTTTTATAACAATATTATTATTCACATGTTTGCATGTATAAAGTTATCTAATTTTGTATATCTTATATAATAAATAATGCAATGAAAAGTAAAATGTCTAAATTAATCAAGCATCATATATATTGGTCATCAATCAAAAATCAATGTGGAACAAATATATATAATTCTCTATCAAATGCATTGATGACTGTTAATTTAAATAATAATTTACTACAACATAGAATACACCATGTTTATTAACACAATAGTACAAGTAAACTGTATGACAAAATCAAATTAAATTTCAGATTCTGAATGTAGTGAGAAAGTTTTACTTGGGTGCTTTTTTTTTTTCAGAAAACACTTTTGGTTAGTAAAAATACTTACATTTTCATGACATACTTTAAAAGATGTAGTTTTTTCACCCTATGGTGCTTTATTTAAAAAGTTTTTGAAATTCCTTATACTCTTTCCAAAAAATAGCTTTTTATAGTTCTTTTCTTCTTTTTAAAACATTTAGGTTAGGCAAAAGTTAAAATTTTTCATTCAGTATCTTAAATGATGCCAACATTTCTACTTAGTGGTACTTTAATTGAAACATCTATTGAAGTTATCAGTAATTTGTTAGATTTTTTTGATTGTAGCAAGGAATGTATTGGTTTTACTACGGTGTGTGTTTTTTTTAATTTCTTGTAGAAGTTGTACACAACCATAACAAATTTAAAACATACACACATAGTAAAACCAATACATTCCACCCTACGCTCAGAATAAAAATTGAGCTTATTATAGTTTTTTTTTATTTATATAAGTGTTTTAAGTTCAGATGTTGAAGAAAATCTTAAAAATTACAGTTTCAAAACATTTCATTTTACTTCCCTCGGAATCACGGTATTTCATCAGCAATGGTTTATCATTGCATACTGATATAAATTAAATAATCATATATACTATTTTGCCAACTTCCTGTCTACAACAGGCACACCCATCATCAGTATTGGTTTTTTTTTTATATATATCTTTGTGTTTTAGATTTGAAATTTTCACTACAAACTAATAACATCCTTTTATGAATCTAGTAAAATTTTCAAACAATTCTGGCAACTTTTGAGCTATTTATAAACATTTTATACATTTTTAAATCACTGCATTTTGTATGAAATTGAAACATTTGATTAATCAAAAAACTATTTTAATTAAAAAAACATTAAAAGCAGCTTTTTGGCAAAAGTTTCACAAATTTTGAAAATTCACTTATTTTAATGTATGATATGAACAAATCAGAGTATTTTATTAGTCGAACAAGTGTTTTCTCAAAAAAAAAAAAAACAGTATAAATTTACTTCAGTTGTATTTAACATTTAATGTGTAATAATTTAGTTGTATACGAAAGAAGAAGTATTAGGACCAGAAAATGCTTGGCATTGTCCACAGTGCAATCTTAAACAAGAAGTTGTGAAAAAACTTGGCTTGTGGACTTTACCTGATATTTTAGTTGTTCATCTTAAGCGGTTTAGACAATCCCTATCATTACCATCATCAAGGCAGCACAATAATAGGTAAATAAAATTGTAAAATTAAACATTTATTATTTTTATGACTGAAATACTTATATTACATATAATGTTTTTATTCACAGGCAACCAACAAAACTTTCAGTTCTTGTAGATTTCCCCTTATTTAGTTTTGATATGACTCCACATTTAGCTATAGGTCGAGATGTAAGGGTACCGTTGAAGCCACCTCCGAATTCTCGTTTATTATCTTCTTTACAGGACCATAATCTTTATGATCTATATGCTGTATGCAATCATCATGGATCAGATCCTCATAGTGGACATTATACTGGTAAATATTAATTTAACATGTTTTTTATATAAAGTATATAATATTATTCAATTATTAAAATTATTTTATTATTATTATTAGCATTTTGTAAAAACCCATACGACAAACAATGGTATAGTTTTGATGATACTAAAGTTACCTCAATACCTGATACTTCTTTAGTCACGACATCAGCATACATGTTATTTTATCAACGGCGAGATATTATTCTAAACAGTACTGATCATTGGGCCACACGGTTGCACGCACACATATCAAATAGCCATTCAGTTGGACAAATAGTTGATAATATAGGTAATTTTTAATTATTTAATTTAAAAGATTAACTTGCTTGTTATTTATAATACATTTGGTATATTGAATTTGTATTGTTCATTGTTAAATATTTAAGAGCACAACGATGATGATATTGCTGAGTTAAGTGACTCACCATCCAGTCATACAATTTCTAGGTCATCAACAGTTGAAAATGATGTATTGTTTTCTAGATCGGTAAATATTTTTATTATTTTTAGAATTTTATCTAAAAATTAATGTGCCTATAAGATATTAGAAATTATTTATTTTGTTTAGAGTTCACCTATGGTAAATGGCAGAAGATCTTCAGATAATTGTGTTATTGACACTGAAAAAAATTACAAAAAACTGTTACACAATGCTAAAGAGTCTTGTATTTAAATTATAGTGATTGTTTTACGGTTGTTATTTTTAAAGATTTCAAACCGCTTACCATTGAAGAATTATTAATTGTTTTTATAATGTTTAAGTTAGGTACATATAAATAATAATTACAATAATTTTTTGGCAAAAGGTAATTTATTTGCTCATAAAAAGGAACATTCCTTCTACATTTTTACAGTATCCATACTCTAAGAAGTAATAATGTTATTATAATCTTTGAAGAAAAAGAAATATGTACTTACTTCAATTTTCAGATTTATATAATTTTTATTCTGAAGAAATTTTTAAAAAAAATCATTTAAATGATTTTGAACATGTTTTTAACGTATGCTCAACAATTTATGTCCCAAAAAAAAATGTTGATAATAAAATGTTTTATTAAATAAAAAGTGGTTTTATTTTTACTGTCGTCTTACATTATATTATTTTGTAAAATAAAATAATGTCTTACATTATATTATTTTGTAAAATAAAATAATTTGTTTGTCTTTCATAAGTACATAACATAATTGTTGTAAACATTTTAGTTTATAATGCCAAGACCAACTCAATATTTGGTAACAAATTCAAATTATATTTGAACAAGTTAGAAAGGAACTGGCAGATCAATAATGTGAATCATTGTCCTTGTTTTATGGACAATACACGTACTAGCAATAGTGTAAGTCCTATTTATATTAAAAAATATTACATTTAGAAAGGAGAACATTATATAAATACTTATGTACAGTAAAGGCTGAAGTAAGTTGTAAGCATTTAAATAAACTATATCTACTTATTTAATATTAAAATTTATGTAATAATTTATTACTTGCTATAAAATAAAATACCTTAATAATTAAATTATTTTTTTCTACAAAATTAAGGAAGTCAAAACTAACTAGGATTTAAAACTAATTATTTAAATTTAAATTCAAATTATTTACTATTGGAAGAACAAAAACTAAAATGCTGGTGCATTATAATGGATTATGAATATAATAGTTGACTTAAAAGTATTAGATAAAAAAGCAAAATTGATTCTTATTACAGTTATCTACATTATTATGTTAGTATGTGTTGAAAAATATTGATATACAGTAAAAAAAAAAAAAACAAATTAATATTGTAATATTTGCAAGGTGATTTATTTAACATAAAACTTATTATTTCGCAAAATATTGATTCTTTCAGAAAAAATTATTTTGTCAATTTAGGAAACAAGCAGATATAAAATGTTATATTATCATTATTTTTTGTTACCCTTATTTTTAGTGGTGAAACGGCTACTTTCATTTTAAGAAAAATCAAAATTTTCTATACTAAACTTAATTTAAACTAATACTCCATTTGTTAATGTAATTTATAATATTAATACTCTGAACAAATTTTCCCCCAAAAATTGTTATTCAATATATAAGAAATCAAAATTCAACAATTTCAAATAGCTATAAAGCATATATAACTGATAACGACTGTCAACATTGTACCCTTATCTGGCCAGAGATAATATATGTATTAAGTGAAAATCAGATTTCGTATTTTAAACTGAACAACAAAATCTTCGCCTAAATTGACAATTTTTTTTCCAACCTTTTCTTAGTTTTTTTCAATTAAGTACATATTGAGGAAAATAAAAAAATGACTTCAATGCAGAAATTAGATAAAATATGCCACTAGAAACCACCCCTAAGGTTGACAATCAAAACAAGATTTCTTATTGAAAAATTGTTTAAAGACAACACATTACTCGCTACATTTAGAATGTAAAAAATGTTAAAAGATCATAAGTTAAATAACTAAGTAATTAAATATATTATAACATCTATACTGTTTATTTATAATATTTATATACAGATTTAATAACTTATAGGAATGACAGAAAAGTATCAGTTCACATTGAAATAAGCGATTTTGTTAAAATTTTAATTATAAAATAATGTCAATGCCTGTACATAATATTTAATTTAATTTAATCTTAGATAGCTAGGTACTTTAATGTAATAGGTGCGAGGTATCTTACTTATGTACTATTTATTTACAAATTAGATATTGCGATAAAATTTAATTTTAAATACTTCTTATAAATTGTACTTAATTCGAAGCAATTGTATTTGTAGTAAATTCAACAAAGTTTCCATACATACGAATGATCATTGTAACTATCATTACGTATTACTCGTTTGTTCTTAAATTCTGAAACATAAAAAATTTTATTTAGGTATATAAATGACATTAAAAATAGCACAGTATTATATAGCATGAACATATAAATTGTGATTGGAGGTGTTGCATCTATATTTGTTTATTTTTTTTTTTTAAACTAATTTATTTAAACCTAAAATCCAGACAATATTATTAGTAGGTATACATAATGTTGAGTTTAAATTGTGAATAGGTTATGAAAGCGTTTTTAAATTCTTTAGTTCCTTAATCTTTACCATGATACAATGTTGCAAATAGAAACAAGGAACAATTGCAAGACATGAACGCACGAACATGAAAAATACTACTGTCTATATTATTAAACTCTGTAAATATATCAGGTGCACTATACGTCCAATTTACTCAATTGTGTTAGTTTTAATCAGATTTATTAATTTGAAAGGAATATTTAAGCTATAAATCACAATAAAACCGAGTTTATTGGTAAAATATGTTTCTGAAAAGAATTTAATTAATGTTTAGAAGGGAACTTCAAAACGAGCAGATAACCTACATATTTGGTTTTAATAAATTGTGGAAAAAAAAAAAAATACCCGCTGATTAAACTTTCGGCATTTTAACAGTGTACTCGAAATAAATGTGAAGAAGATGTAATTCCAACGGTCCATATATATGTTATTTGTTTGAGCTCTGATAAGTTATGTATACCTACATATTTTTCTAGTGTTGGTGTAGGTACACAATTTGAGATACCTAATGAACTTGTTTCGATTGCAATAAATAGATGTTATAGCAATCATGTTATATGTGTATACCTACTGCAAAGAAATTGTGCTCGGTAAATTGTGTTGATTTACTACGTGGTGAGTTTTTAAAAATGGATTTAATAAAAGTATCTATTAATTTATTTTGGGACTAATTATATGAAAGATGCTTACAGGCAAATTGGCAACACAGCTGGAGTGAATTTTAATGTGAGTCTTCGGAGGCTACTTACAACCTACGTTTCAATCTAATACTTGGAATGTTCATAACATAACCTTTAATGGTAGCCACAGTATAAACATTTCTGCTGAAGAATTGACCAATTATTAATTTGTTCATTTAGTCGGTCAAAAACGTCTTTCGACGAATATTGATCAATATGGAAGTTAATTCAAAAACTAAAAATGAAATAGCTGCAGATTCGGCAAAATTGACATTAAATAATGTACCTAGATGATCTATTCAACAAAGTATAAGAATTACCGTAATAACTATGAAAAAAATAAGAAAACTATGTTCGAGAATCCGAAATAATGAAAGAAATGTAAAAAGTATTCCTAAAATCAATCGCACCATGATATCAGAAAGTGTAGTAATAACAATAACTAGGTAATATAATCACATACATATACCATCACGTACATTATTTACATTTTATTTACAATTACCTATTATTATTAGCTATCATATATTATATACTGAATCACTAAATTTTTACTGTAGAATTAATTGTATTAATTATTGTATTTTATTCATTTTATTTTATCTCTAGTATAATACTACTGGGTATTTATTTACCTAGTGTGGGGATTTTTGTCCAACTACCAGTTTTAATAACAGTTGGTAAGTACTTATACCAGAATTAATTTTTATAATGTAGTAAGTAGTAATAAAAACTTGATATTATGAGACTTAGTTGTGACTTAATTGAGACATTAGTTTTTAAAATTAATTTTTATAATAATAACACCTACCAAAAGTCCAAAACGTTTGGCAAATCTCTTTAAACGATTTACACATGGCTTTCTTTCCGGCTGAGTTTCTGAATTATTTCTTTGAGGTTCTTTTGGTTCTAAAAAGATACATATATTTAAAAACAATACATTTTTTACATAAGTGTATGATTTCTATTTTTAAAATATTTTTAGTTACTAGTACTTATCCTATAATTACATACAATTACACAATATGGTTTTGAATTCATTTTGATACTGAACTGAATGTTAGGTATATTCTTAGAGTAAGAATAATTTTAAAATAAATAGGTAGTTATTGTTATTTGTCAATATTCAAAACAGATATTCCTAACCATATTATATTAAATAGAAAATTATAGGTAGGTACAAACAAAATAAATACTTACAAAGTTATAAGAAATCTGATAATAAGCAACTATTATATCTTATTATCTTAATTATCAATGTTTTATTGAAATAAGTTTAAAAAAAAAAAAAATTTCAATTTTTACCTATTTGAAATGAGCAGGCTCATAGTAGGCACCCAGTAAAATTTTTTTACAGTTGGTACCTATAGGCATGGTTATTCAATAACCGACAGTCAAGTATTGTTATAATTTATAATTCTTAAGTAATGCAATATACATCAAATATCAATATTATTTGAGCACCTTTACTGAAGTATTTGTAAATTTGTAGTTTTGATAATAATTAGATGATAATTTTAACACTCCAACATACGGTTTAAAATTATTTGGCCCGGCGTTAAATGAGTCCATCGATTTAATAATTCAAAAACAACACCGTTTGTCCAACCAAATCCTTCCTGTGGAGCATATTCTCCATTGCTGCCAGTTTCCCCAGCTGCCAAAACGTTGTACTAAAACAAATTACAGAGTTGGAATATTTAATAAATTTTATAAATTTTAAAATGTTGGCAGGTATACATAGGTATACCAGTAGTACAGTACATAGTACATAGATCATGCCATAATATTTTAGTTATACTTTTTCAAACATGGTTTCTTTTTCGGAAAAACCCTTGTAATTTGAGCTTAACCAAACTTCAGCCATTTTTTTAGCCACCTGTTGAGCAGGACCATAATATGTGTTATCCAGACCTTGAATGATAAATGCTTGGAGTGGCGACCAAGCATTTGGAAAATCCCATTGCTGGGATGTTTCGTACATGGAGGTCGGGATTCCTAAAGGAATGAATTATCAAAAAACATAATTTACACGATTAAAATTCACATACAACTGTAACATTATTTTTCAATTGTAGAAATTAGAGCTCAATATATGCATTGCATTTTTAATAAACGTACGATACTTTAGTTATAACTTGGGCTCGGAAATTATAGCAGTTAAAAAAATTGTAAAATTTGCATCAACACATTTTAAATATTTATGCAAACGAATGTAAAAAATTATTCAAAGTTTATTATTTAAAAACATATAATGCGAATCGCACCGTTGTCGTTAAACTAATAATAGAATGAAATGATAAGAAATAACAATAAATAACTACGTTAAATAATATTGAGTTTTATATTCAATTTAAAATAAAATGGTTAAGAAAAAAAAAAAAAAAATCAATTTCTTTAGCAAATATTGAATACCCATGGATAATATGCGAAACTCAATCAAAATATGCACTTTTTTTTCTAAAATTAACGAAATATGCAAAATATGCATTTTAAATGGTCAAATTTTAAACTCTCTAGTCTCCACTGTACCTATAATAAATAATTTCTAGCTTGGTCTGCTATAAATTCAATGCATTCGGAAATTTATGCAACTTCTATAACTTCCATAGTTATAACAATTTATTCAAAAGTATTTATTACAATAATAACTAATTGTATATTTAGTCATTTAATATTATTGTTTTATTCTATGCACGTTATTTGTTATCTAAAATTGTATATTTCTTTATAATATTTATTACTAAATTACTAGTTTACTTATTTCTGTTTTAAAATATTTTAATGAAACTCTCTACCCCCACCACAAGCGTCGCTTATAGGAGGTAGATATTGATTGTAGCTAATGATGAGTACTATTCGTATTTTATATCTTATGTTTTTAATAAAAAATACAAGCTCATACCGTTATAAATAAGACTATTATCGGCGTTAATAATACGTTCATCTCTGAGATATTTTAATACCGACATTGCCACTTCGCTGTTTTGCGAGGTATAAGTGCCCGCCCACAGCGGCACAATGTTGGACACATAGAAGTATTCCCTATGTTTTTTGTTAATTAAATCCCAGTCGAACCAGGCGCCTTTATCCGGCCTCAGCAAGACCTATAAATTACAATGGTTGATTTTTAATCGTGATACCATAGTTATTTATAATATAGGTGCATAAACTATAACTATGTGTTACTTCTTCTATGTTTCTCAATAATTGTATATACAATACTAAGTATTTGCTGGCTTTGCTATTGGAACCCATCATTGTGAACCATTGGCTTAATATCAGCGCATTTCGACATAGAATACTGTTCAAATCGACCGGTATGATATCTCGTGTTCGGATATCCGACAAATTGCCTGTAGATATTTGTTTAACTTTTTATATTTAGTATATTGAATTTAAATGAACACTTATTTGAAAATACCCACCGCGATTAGTCCCGTCCGCGGGTATAAACCATCTACTAGAGAAGTCCCATCCGGTTTCGGCTCCGGACTTTATTCTTGCATAGAAATCTTCTCGTTTCTCTTCCGTGTCGTATTGTTCAGCTATCTCGTAATCCTCTCTATACCGCGTTCAAACAAATATCGTATCGTTTATGTATAAATACATAATTTTTATGCTGTTATTATTTTTTTTTATAAACCTGTAGGATTCTGGTCTCGGTCCTCTCGACGGCGCGTTGTATCTGGCCATCGTGTACGTTTTCCCGTTCTTCTGGAAAGTAACCATCCGATGGTTCATCCAAAATTCGAATTCTTTCTCCAAATCCTAAAACCATAATAATATCGATCATGTAAAATCCTATAGCATACCTACTATTATATATTTCGTTTGTTAATGTTTGACTTACGGAAATAATATTTTGTATGTATTGAAAATCTTTGGTAGCGTTGTAGTAACTCAACGCCATCAAAATAAGCATGGGCGGTTGTGATCTATTCGTGTAGTATACTCGTTCTCCGTTAGGCATGAAACCGAATTGTCTTACTAGCGATATGATATTATCGATAACGCCTCGAGCGGTGGCGATCATATCGCACAGCAACAGCCCGTTGACAATCCAATACGTGTCCCAGTAATAGAGTTCCCTAAATCGCCCACCTGGTATAACGAACCCGTTTGGGACCCATATTAACGAGTAATTGCCCGGATTCGTTCTTACGTCGTCTTTCACTTTTCTCGCCAGTGTTTTCCATACGCGGTTCAATTTGTACGCCCATATTTTGTAATTTTGGTCGTTGATTCGATTCATAATCGACGGAGTTCGCCTAAAATCTGGCGGAACCCATTTCTCTAGCTCGTCACCGTCTTCTAGATTTTCGTCGATGAAATTTAGCAGCTCAATATGCGGAGGGACTTTACCGTTGTATTTATCCTTCAGTGTCTTATATTTGGCCAAAATTTGCGATTCCGTGTATATCAGTTTTTTATCTACAAATGTTTTCGAATCTCGATATATTCCAGCCATCTGAACATCGTGCAAAAATTCGCCTTGGCAGTAAATTTGGCTGTAAAATATATTTCAAACAATAACACGTTTAGACATATACTACGTATATTATACTGTTATGTTATATTATAATATGATGGGCCGGATTAGGACTAAGACTGCTGAGAGGGCTGTAGTTTGTATATAAAATAGAATAAAAGAGATCCTAGCCAAAATCGTTTCAAGATTGTTATCAGGTTTGGCAAAAAATCCTCGCAACCCACCAAAAAATTATTTTTAAAAACTCATCTGATTAGTTATTGGAAGAGACAATATTAAATGTAAAAATTCACAATTATACCATGACATTCTATTGTCATGTTTAAATGAATGCTCGCTCTTTTATGCATAACTAACAATTAGTACGTTTATGTGACGGCGTTAAAACTTTAAAA
Source organism: Cinara cedri (assembly GCA_902439185.1). Taxonomy (NCBI): domain Eukaryota; kingdom Metazoa; phylum Arthropoda; class Insecta; order Hemiptera; family Aphididae; genus Cinara; species Cinara cedri. The sequence goes on from CABPRJ010002369.1 coordinate 859,241, forward strand.
CTGTATGAAATTAAAACTTATTCATATCATGCAAACATTTTAAACTGGTAACCTCGACCTGAAGTTATTCAGGTTGATTATTTACCAACATTTTGTAAATTTTTACGTTTTACGACAATAACATTGTCATTATTGATTTTCTTCTTATCAATTAAAATAGGCCCTAAAGTAGGGCCTATTTCGTTACACACTTTTTAACAAATAAACCTGAAGTGACCATAATTTATTGATTGTATAGGTTTATTAATATGCCTATCGCTGTTTAAACTGTATTATGTTTGTTTACTTATTATATGTGTGTTTGAAGATTATTTAACATCTCCCGAACAGTATTTGTCTTGTCGGAACACCGACTATAATTAATACAACATTTTTAGTGCTGGTTCGTCATCGGGACGGAAGCCTGTCAACCTGACAAATTGATCGGCCTGTCACATGCATATGCATAATATGCAGATTTCGGTGGTGACAATTATTTTGTAAAAAGAGACTAATTAATTTACGTAGGTGTATACAAATATAAAAAAGAGTTGATACTGAGTACGGGTGCGGTCACTGTTGTAGGGGGGGGAGTTGGGAAGGTAGGATATAGAGGGGAATTTAATTTATATCTATACGCAACGATTAACCATTGCTAACGAAAAACGATTTTGAGCGGAGTTCGGTTATATATATGTTTTGAAACGTGCGTTTTCACACGACAATAACGTTGGTTTAAAAAAGATTAAAATAATAAAACTTATTAATAACAAAAAATAAATAAAACCGGTTGCTAATGGCAACCTTATTTTTAATTTTTTTAGTGTTTTTAGCCTAAAATATCAGTTTTTCTCATTTATTTCGAATATTAACGAAAATTTAAAAAAAATGACCTTGATAAAGTATCAACTAGAATTAAAATATATAAAAAAAAATAGGTCTCTTGTCATGTTTTGATTGGCGCAAGATTTCTTGGAGAAAAGTTGGTTACAGACAAAAAAAATAAAATAATAATAATAATACAGATCATATTAAAACCAATTGATCCCTCGTTTCACTCAGAATTTAAAATGTATATGTATAATAAAAAAGAAAAAAAAATAATAATTAGAAAATAGGTACGCCTAGCTTAATAGAGTAAGTGGCTATTTTTGTTTAATTTCAACGACTTGTATATAGACTTGTATAGGTAGATTTATGACTCAAAACAGGTACATAATACTCATAATAAGTTTAATTATTTTCTTATATTTAATATTATATTATTTATAGTTGGTGGGGCGATGAATAACTATTACCTACCCATTTTTCTTTTATTATTTTAATTAGGGGTTCTAAAATATATAGTTTAGAAAGGACCAGCTATAGATTATTGATTTCATTAATCCGGCTTTGTATAATATATTTGTGATATACATGATGAATTTTCCACAAAAATTGAGATTATTGCGCTGTTTTGTATCTGTTATATATTTTATTTATACGTATATATATGTTTTTTTACCGTTAATTTTGGACATTTCTAGAGGTTCCCCTGGACCAAAAGAGATTAAATTCGGGAATTCGAGTCGAGTTCAGTTTCAATATGAGCTTAACTTTGTTAAGGAAGGAGATTGCAGTTTTCCTTAGCTTTTTACACCGTTACAGATACTCCAAATTAAACTAGGAGGACTACATTTTTTAAAAGGACAGCATTATGGTTAAGGATGTGTCTTTTAGGGGTTTCAACTCTCATCATTATTATTTTTATGATAAAATTTCATTATTTTTTTGAATGTAGTAAAATTGTAATAATTTTATACAATATAGTGTTGTATTATATTAGTATAGTATACGGTTCTTTATTGTTTTACAAAGTTCTATAATACGAAATAAGCGTCGGGAAATTTAGCTTTAGTGATACAGCTCTGCTACTCTTGGGTTTTTTAGATCAGTGCCTCAATGGCTAATATTTAAAATAATTGTATACAAAATATATATTTATTACCGTACTTAAAGTTATTGAATAATTGAATAAGTGTCTTTTCGAAAGCAGTAAGCGATAAAATGGAATACTCCAACACGGAATTTTAATCCTAAAATTTACTAAAAGAAACAATTTTCGAATGTTCTAATATTAGTTACTTAGAAATTTAAATTAAAAGAATATGAAAGGATTATAATTATATTAACTTCATATACATTTTTAGTCGATAAATTTTCACGGGAAAGAGCCAATAGTTGTTTTACCCATTTCCGATATTCCGTTTTATACTGCCGATATAAACCCGATATCCGGATACTTGTAATCAAAAACCATAAGTTTTTATTGAAATTATTAACCGGTATATTGATTGAAACTAAATTCATCAATACTTTTTTCATATTCTAGAGTCATTATAGAAATGTTTCTCCTAAAATATCGGGTCAAATATAAAATTTGAAAAAAAGAGTCCATATCGATATCGAGTGTCGATTTATGTGGTTATAATAAATTGATAACATTTTCCTACTTTTCCAATCTGAACTTGAAACTGTTGTAACTCATAAATAGTAAATCCAACAGTTTATTAAAGTTGTGCATATCAAAATGCGTAGAAAATATTATCCGTTCAAATGTATCAAAAAGTGGTAAAAAATTGAAAACCGTGTTCAAATAAAGCTAAAACGATTTCTTAATTATTTGAAAAACTGAAATTCACTGAATATCTATCGGTAAAATATATAGTACATGATAACCGGACCATTCTGTATAAGTATTATTACAATAATATATTCATATTTTATATGTATGCATAAAGTATATGTTGACTGGAGTATCATTATTTTTAATGTATGTACCTTTATACTGTATTTCATTGCCGTCGTGCAAAAAAGTGACTATAGATAAATGATTTAAACATTTTAAAAAATATTTAATTTTTTTAAATTAAAAACGTGGACTTAATTTTTATTTAATTTTGATTTTAATGATGAATTATGTGTTAAGTTATTTCATAAACCCATTTATGATGGCAATTTGAAACTTTTTTTCGTACACATAAAGAAATAAAATAAGGCATATAAATATTTATTTTTTCTTTTAGTCACTTTTTGTACACCGATAATACGTATGTATTATTTGAGTATTAACATTCAAAACAATTTTTCGTCCTTTGTTTTAAATATTTCTTTTTCAATTTAACCAAATTGTATTACTCTTATATTTTTTTTAGATTACACGGTTTAATTTATTATTGGTTGACAAACATAATATTATAATACCTGTTACACGACGGTTGGACATCACTCAATTGATTTGGTAAATTTTGTGAGAGCACTGTAGATAAGCAGTACACTACTAATACTACCAGGTTAAAAACCGAGTAGTAAGATTTCATATTGTTGCGAAAATACTTTTTGTTCAAAAATATCCAGATGAAAATAAATACTGTACAATCAATTAAAAAAAAAAAAAAAAAAAAAAATGGAAAGAAACTTTAAAAATGTATTTCTAAACACATACAAATATATTATATACATATGCGTGTATAGATTAGAAAAATATACGTATAGGTGATGATGAGGTGCTGTTTAATGGCTAGAACAAAATGAGTGTTCGTCCGCAACGAGCGGGGTTTTATTCAATTATAAAGCTATCGCGATCGACGCATAACAATCGTAGATATTGCGAACGCTGGTGTCTGTACCATCAGACCTTACAGACACATAAGCTCAAGTCATATATACATACACACATACGTACCTATAATATTGATAACGACTCATGAGTTATGCTTTGTGTAAATACAACTGTAAAAAGTTGGGAAGGTAGAGGGGAAATTTAATGTATATCTGTACGCAACGATTAACCATTGCTAACGAAAAACAATTCTGAGCGGAGTTCGGGTAATTAGCGTGGCTTTGTCAACATTATGGTAAAATAATTACACATGTATTATATATTTTATTTAATATTTTATCTATTTTCCTAGTTTTTACCATGTTTTTCCTAGTTATTGAGAAAACCTCTGGGAAAATCAAAATATAACTTCCTTAAAGTATCATCCCAGTTGGATTTGCTTTCAGAAAAAGTGATATCATTGTAAACCGGAGCAAAATTGCTGGTGGAAAAGTTGTTCTCGGTGAAAAAAAAGGCCGTAATATATTTTTATTAATACCAACATTTCGTACATTTTTGGTCGTTAAGTACTCACTCTATGGTAAAATTGTTAGAATAAACACAAATGGTTGAAAATTTAACAGGAAGTTCAAAAGCCGTACTTTGTGGTAAAAGAACATATGTGCTTAATGTAGTATTTTTTTTTTATAAAGAAATTTTAAAATCAAATTTGACGAAAATTGTTTTTTTAAAAAATATGTGGAACAAATCTAGTTACTGGAATTTGTTCAATATATATTTATTTTACTATAATATTACATATGTGTTGTTGAAAAAGCAATACGGTTAACTGAGCTCCGCTCAAAATCGTTTTTCGTTAGCAATGGTTTATCTTTGCGTACAGATTAATACATCTATACATCTATATCCTACCTTCCCAATTTCTTATCTACAACAGTGGTCTAACCATCGTGCGAAGTATGTCCGTCTTTTAGATTCTGAGGGGAGCGAAGAAGCTTATGTTATTAAAATGATGTTTTAATTTTAATTTTTCTTTGGACAACTTTTCTACTAGCAATTTTGCCCCAATTTTCAATGATAGCACATTTTCTAAACAAAAATCTGACTAGAGCTGTACTTTAGAGAAATCATTTTTTGATTTTCTCAGGAGTTTTCTCAACAAATGTGAAAAACCGAAAAGAAAACCGATCAAATACGGGAAAAGGAACGGAATTTATTAGTAAAATATTACGGTCTTTTTTTTCTGTGGACAACTTTTTTATCAGCAATTTTCCTCCGATTTAAAATGATAGCACTTTTTCTAATAGGTTATAGTGGTACTTTAAGATTACCATTTTTTTGATTTTCCCAATAAATAGGAAAAACCGGGAAAAAACACGGGAAAACCGTAGGAAAAACGGGAAAATAGGTAAAATAGTGAATAAATATTGTTAAAGAAAATATATAATGCCTGGGTAATTATTTTACCATAATATGACATATATATTGTTGAAAAAGCAACACTATTAATTGAATTCCGCTCAGAATCGCTTTTTCGTCAGTAATGGTTTATCTTTGCGTACAGATATACATTAAATTTCCACACTACTACCTTCCCAACGACTCACTTACAGCAGTGGCCACACCCACGACTCCACGTGTGATGTTGTTCGGCTATTAGTATTTTGGATTTTCATGTAGCGACCTATATCAATAATTTCACAAATAAATGGAGTGTTAATTTAAGCACATTTTGGTATTCAAATTTTTGATTGCCGTCAATCCGTTGACGGTATATTCTACTTTGAAATTTAGGTGGTGGGAGAGTAGTGAAGCATAATTTGTGTCTCGTCGAAAATTTCATCACCAAAATATATTTAAACTACCTTATCCTTTATACCTTTATACCTTATCTAATTATCTATTTATGGAACTTTTAATATAGGTTGCCATTTTAAAATCAAAAGTAGATAATAAGTTCACCACTAAAAATCAGAGTGCCAAACAATAATTTTAATTTAACAGAGCTACTTGTATCTTAAGTTGTCAAAAATAGAAAAATCCCGAAAATATGAACACTTTCAAAGCCATCGCAATTGTCATAAACTTCGTGGGACATTCTGTATAACCCTGAATTATTGCACACACGAAGCAAAACATTCAACTTAATCTAATATCTACTACATAAGTAACCTGTTTTGGATATCTCTGATTTATCCTATTCATGAATTAGATATTAGGATTATTTTATGGCTAGCTTTGAAATGGATAGATATCTATAAAAACATTATTCAATGGATATTGGATATTTGTACTACCTATTTATTTTGGCCGCTCTAAATGTTGAATTCTTGAAAATAACGAACATAACTATTGGTTTTTTTTAAATCCTTTTTTTTTTCTGATGAAATTCAGTTTAAACCGGTCATCCCGTAACATGATGTACATAATGATAGATAGTCTACAAATAGAAAGGCTATCTAGCTATTAATTAGGGCTTTGTGGTATGATTATTCGTTTGATTGATATCGGTTTTGTCTTAATTAATATATTAGTTATAACGCAACACTTTCTGCAAAATAGATTAATATTTTCTTGAACATTATTATTATTATTATTATTATTTTAATATGTATACTGTATGCATTTGTAGTGGTTATTAATGATGATGATGTGTAAACTTAACAGAAAAAAAAAATTGTTTTCATAACGCAAGTGAATTATAAATTATAATTATTATTTTAACGATGTCTGATATAGAGTAACAGGTATCTATATTATATTTGTTATTGTGACAAATATTTAAACAGGTAGGTAGTAATAATGAACTCGTTAATATAGCGTCATATTTTAGGTCAAGGAACACGTGAATTTTAGGTAATAATTAATATGATTCATAATAAAATGTTTAATGTATTTTGTGTCGTCACAGTGTGTTGGCTCGAGACCGAATGAGGGCCCAAGAGGCAATTTTTTCAAAGAGGTCATCTAAAAACAAAAAACAAAAATTAAACAAATGCATAACCTACGATTTTTGGTATACATTTCGTAAAATTTCGAATATTTTAAAGATATTTTTGCCGTAAAAATATAATAATACATGTAGACATCAATGGAATAAAATAATATTATTATGTTTATACCAACGGTTTTTTAATAATTTTTCAAATACTCGATGGCGAACTACTTTGTCTGTGAACGATTTTTTTTTTCCACCAGAAATCTTCATCTAATCGTCAACTTTAAGGAGGGTTTTGTTGGCAAATTTTATTTAGTTGATGCACCGAAAAATTTAATTTGGAATTATCGGAAAACAGGCATATTTATGCAATGACCGTTTTCATTATTTTGGATTTTGTATTTTGTTGTAATTTAGTGAAAACAATTTTTTTGACGTATCAAAAATTCTCGAAAATTTAACACGAGGTTCATCATTATATAAAATTTTCTTTAGTGGTGTAGTGGTGAATAAAAGTTATTAATTATATAAATTCATATACTGTAAATATCTTAATTCTTCACCCATAACAGCGACACATTCATCAGTAGTATCTATCAGCTCATTTTTTGAAAATAATTTTGTAAATTTTTCTTTAAAATTGTGGTGAAATATGATTTCGGTGCAACTGGCTGTATACATTTTTTTCCGAGTATTGTTGAATATTTTTCAGAGATTTTATTACACTATAACGTATTATAATAAACTATCTAGCCAGTAGGCAGTTTATATTCAAGTAATTTTATACTTATTTTCTACAACCTTCTCCTTTTATTATTACTTTTTACTCAATCATACATATGGTACACGTGCACATGGGGAGAGGCAACAAATTTGCGTCTCTTTGAAAAATAATACGCACCCATAATTTTAATAAATTTAAATTTTAACATTTATTCAGCATACATTTTAAAAACAATTTTATTTTGCTCCCATCTTGAATTTAACGTGTGAGCGTCCATGATCATATAATATTATTATTAACAACATCTAGTAAAACGTACAATTTACTATTAATTATGTATCAACAGTTAAATAAGTATTTTATATGCTTTATAAAAATAAAGTATACACATAGTGAGTATACCAACGTATACTTCTATGAATTAGACTACTAAGAACTTATCTGAATATAACATTCGACATCAAAAAATAACGTTTACAACGTGTAAATCGACTTAAAAAAAGATTCACGATATAACATTTCTATTATATTCTACTTATTTTATCTGAACGTTTTATACGTTTATATTTTTTATATTTCACTCGAATATTATTAATATTATCGCTATTATCAGTTTTTCTAGTAATTAAAATATATAATAATGTACGATTACGAGCTAAAATTAGAACTATAAGACCTTTATTTTTTTTTTTTGCTCTTTCCGGATTATAAGAGGATGCTCGTTTGATTGGCGATTGGATATAATCGGAGTTTTATAACACTACTGGTATATATTCATGTATTCATATTAATTACTCAAGTATTGAAATACTGCGTCATTATATGTAGATGAATTACAACACGAGAGGTATCACAAGGTTATTGGAATGTACTCGATATTTAAATTTTGGGTTAATATCTAGGATATTACTGGGTATTACTATAAATACCCGACATTTTGGATATTTGTTTTAAATCATTCATTAGATTCTGAACGAAGATAGGAATGTATTTATTTTGCTATGTTGTGTTTATATATATTTTTCTGTATGTCTAAAGAACTATTTTTGATTTAGTTGGCACATGGAGGAGGCCATTTTTTTAAATTCAAAAGCTAAAAAACTGGAAATTTGTATTGACTTCTTGGTGGCTTTGACAACAAAGGAAAAAATAAGATTAAAAATACTCTCCTCAGAATCGTTTGTCGTTAGTAATAGTTTATCGTTGTATACATACGAGCTTATAAATTAAATTACTCTACACATCCTTTCTAAACAATAGCACACCTGTCAGCAGTATTAATCTTTTTAAATTTGTATTATGGAGTATTCCAATGGATATGAGGATTTATTCCGAGAAAAAAACAAATGATTGTTAAAATTATTTCACTATTTTAATAAAAATAAGGCATAAAAATCTCATAAGACATAGCAGGAAGACTTCTCTATCTACTTCTCTTCTCTGTCTACTTTAGTAGATAACAACGCCGGTGTATTAATTGTATTAATTTATTTTAATTAAGTCTATAATACGTATAATGTACAAAGTAGGTACTAACACATTAACTTTTAGTCATTGTTAACCATCATTAAAAATACCACTAATATCTGAAGCCCGGATTTAAATGTATTTAAAACTTACAAATAGTGTTTAGAAATAGCAAAAAAAAGCTATTAAAAAGTATTAAATTAAATTTTCACTAAACAAATGATTTTTAAAAATGAAATTGTATAATATATACGATTGTACACGTTAGTGTTAAAATATTTTATCTAATAATTTAAAGCCATTATTGGAGAGGCATCTAAACCAGTCTATAATATTTGCTTTTTTAAAGATATTTAAGGTCATTTTTGCTATTTTTATGCGCATTTTTGTGGATTTTAAATGCATTTAAATCCGGGCCCTACTAATAACTAATACCTTTTGTAATAAAAACCATACGTTGACTATAGAATTAATTATGCTTAAAGATATCCTGTCAAAATGACCCGACAAATGTTGCGGTAAAAAATGTCACATGCGTAAAAATGTCATCAATTCAAAATGAAATCTCATTAAAAAAAATCTACTTTTAAATTTTTTTTTTTTTTTATTTGATTTTCATTGATGTTTTTGTTTTGCGTATTGCAATACGTCTACATTTTATTTTTCATTTTATCAGATATTAATACAAACGAGTAAACATACGTAATGCATTAATGACAGTGAAAGTGTTAAAGTTTGTAAATTTTTGAAGTCGATGTTTATAGAATTTATAAAGTCGTCATAATGTCTGCATTATAGTCTGTTATTCCACGAATTATGAACTAACAATTCGATTGAAAGTTTGAATAATTGTTTCGATTTAATGTTGATTTTTCGTGGTCATCAATCGATTAGAATTTTTATTGATTTATTAAAAAAAATATTAATGTTTACATAATTTAGTGGTTGAACTATATATTTATATACCTTAATACATACGTTGTTATTGAGTACGAAAAAATATCGTTTGAGTACTTGCGCGAAATATCCCACAATTTTTAGTAACAAATATAATATAAATTAGAATATTGTTTATTAATTTATAAAATTTGACTAAATAGACTGTAGGCATAAATGATACTACAATACCTATACATAAAAAATGTAAGGAAATATTTTTTTTTAATTATAAAGAACTAAATATAAACAAAACTAGAATTAGATGAACAAAAAAATCGAAAAATCTAATTGTTGGGTTTTACAAATTTGTATTCAGTGACATTTCTTAACGCAATAACATTATTGCCGTGACATTTTTACATGGATTTATGCCTGAAGTATGCTTCAAGTTAACACCCTTCCTCTAACCCGAAAAAGAACGCTCTTAATTAATTTGAGCGAAAGTTAGGTCATTAAAAGATACAAACCCACAAAGTATATATAAACAGCCCACCTCTCCTTAAAAAATATTATGGTCCCAGCTGTGAAACAAATATGAGGCATCCTGGGACCTTCAGTACTGTAAATGCTTTCTAACCTACTGCATCGTTATTAAAATAGATGCGGAATATGAATGAATTTTTGATATTTAAACATTTTATTAGTTTTTACCATTGTGTATGAGTATGATATTATGTAATACTTCATACGCCTTCAAATTTTATCTGCCTTCTAATTTTACCCACCCATCCTTATTGTTATAAGAACTGAAGCGATCGCTTCATTTATATGAGTTCGGTACCACTGAACGAACTAGATACAAAATGTCACAAAAATATTATCTTGTCGTTTTTTGATTGGACCAAGATTTCAGGTAAAAAGTTGTTTTCAAACACAACAAAAAAAAAACAAAAATATACACATCATAGTAAAACCAATACACTCCTCGTTGCACTCAGAATTTAAAAAAAATACGTATTCATTGTTGTTGTGTTTTTAATAAATTATTAAAGTAATGAAATATCGTAATAATTATATTTTACTCATTAGAAACGATGTAAAATGATGTATTTTGTACATTATTTGTATGTAAATTATTTTTTTTATTTTTAAATGTACCTATTATAAATAAATTAGTTAATACTGATCTTCTTCTTTAGATTTATCAGCGTTCATCGAGGCTCGGTAAATTTAATTATAATAATTTTCCGGTGGTGCAAGGGCGGCGACGCGTCGGACAACGTGATTTATCCTGCTCTCCTTAATTCTAAAAAAAAAAAACAACAGAATACAAATATTAATATTTTATTTTGTATTAGGTATTCGTCTAGTGAGTATCTGAAGTACCAGTACTTATTTTATTTTAGAAACTAATTAATATTTTCAAATAACTAAAAACCACTAGTGAGGTACTACATAATATATTGAGTGTTTTTATGAAGTGCTATTATTTGCATTATTATGTGTCACCGAAATGAAATTTGCAAAATATGAAATATCGTTTTTTTTTTTTTTTTTACGAGTGCTTTATTTTAGTGATTTTAAAAGGATGATATAATAAATATTATTTCTCTTTTCTACCAACATTTTTATTTGCCCAAAACATTAAATGCTGTTTGATCTTATTGAAATTGCATAAGTAACTATTATCACTGCAGTTAAATCCTATAAAAACACAAAAACGACATTATTCAAAACATGCTCTTGGAGTCTAGAGATGATAAATTATGCCGTATATTTGACATAGGTAATGCAATGTTATCAAGTAAATAAACTTACATAAAGTTTTTAACCGAATTACAGTTTGTGACCTTATTCAAATTAATATAATTTTTCGTACTTAGGTATTCACTAGTCGTGAAAAGTGATTAGTACTTTTTTAATAGTTCCTAATGCGTTATTACATGTCTACATAGATCGATTATTTTAAATAACCATTTTCAGAGTACTATTTTTTTTTTTTTTTTACATTATTCTATATTTTCACAGCTAAAACAAATTCATTGTTTTTCTGATGTTATCCCCTGAGATAAAAAGGTTTTATTCTAATCAAACGATTTTTGTATTGAAAAAATGAACTATTTTTTATCACCAAGTTACATAAAACGAAATGGTTCTAAGTAGTGAAAAAAAATATTATTTTCTTTTATATAAAACCTATTTAAAGTGAATTGTTAATTAAAAGAGAATTTCTATTCAATGATATACTATTATTTCAAAAACCGAAAAATTTTAATATTAACAGTTGTACACAGTGCTGGCCCTAAGGTAGTGCGAGCGATTCGGCTCCGGGCTCGCGCAAGGATAATGGCACCCCGTAATCTTACTATCGAGTTAATGGAGGAAGGGGGAGCAGCTGGCTGCTCAGGGTGATAATTTTTTTGAGGTGAAAACAAATTTTGTAAGAATACAGACAGTAGGAAAAAAAATGATATACACTCAGTTATAGCTATCAATTTAGCTAACAGAACAATTGCGTTTACACAGCGTTTATTTTCAAATTTAAAATTAATAAAACATTACTTAAGAAATACTCTATCCCAGCACAAGTTTTCTGATCTAGCTCATACCAATATTGAACATAATATTGTCAATTCATTAAGCTATGACGAAATAATTGATACATTAGCAGCAAAATGAGTAAGAAAAAAATGTATTGTGTAATTTTCAAAATAATATTTCTATAAATCAGTTATTTTTGATGATTTCAATAAAAGTTAGTTTGTATTTGATTATTATATTATTATAATTTAAATTTCTAACAAAACCCTAGTACCTCTTTGGTCTTGGGTCATATCTATATTTATCTATTGGATTTGTCAACGAAAAACATTTAAATACTTCAAACAACTTATCCTATACAAACTGAATTTCAACCAAATTGTAAATTACTTTAAAGATGTATGAAGTAACATTGGACCAGGTAAAATTGTTTGATTTGTGAGAAACATTAATCGTATAGCCAAAAATAAACAAAAAAGGAGTCTCAAATTTAAAGATCGCACAGGCCCCCACAAAACCTCAGCCTGACACAGTACATTCAATGATACAAATATATAAAAAAATTAATTCTACATAAAAATAGGAAACTATTGTCTTCGATAATTTTAATGTATTAAGCAATACAAAATTATTGATTTGATCTATGATCATCAATATTTATTTAAATCAAAGATCATTAAAGAGCAGAAATAATTAAACTTTGTCTTTCATTCTATCAAATTTGAAATTAACTAATAGCATTTTGTGTCAAAAACCTAACTTAATCCAGAACCTAAATGTATTAAATAAATGCATTTTGTTATGCCACCATGTATTACTAAATACTTTGGAATTATTAAGCAAACAATATCAAAATATTATGAAAATTATTCACATATCATTATTAGATCGTAAACACATCGATATTGAATAAAATCTATTTTTTTTTTTTTTGAACGTTATGCAAATTAAATATTTGTAATTTACATTTTAAGGATTTTTTTTAGTGATGCACAAACTTAAACTCTGTTGACACAAGTATACGAGTAGGTATTATAAGATTATGAATCAACACGTTTTCATGACATTTAGTTGATAATTGATTTTTCGAAAATAGTATTACTTAAACTTAACAAAAAGATTAATTTTGTATAATTTATGTGTACAAATATTTTTAATATTATGTATTTCATGTTTCAAAATGTTAACATACCGTTCGGGTCGTATGAAACTATATTCCCCCATCGGTTTAAAAACTCAAATGCGACTCCGTTTGTCCAACCAAATCCTGTCTGTGGAGTATATTCTCCACCGCCACCTGTTTCTCCTGCGGCTAATACGTCGTACTAAAATAAAAATAATGACGTTAGAATGCATACAATTATAAGGTAACGCGTAGGTTTTTTTAAAAAATGTATTTTATAACGTGTATAATATCGCACTTTTTCGAACATCATTGATTTTTCTGCGAATCCTTTGTAATTTGTGCGCAGCCAGACATCCGCCAATTTTTCTGCCACCTGCTGTGCGAGTTTTTGTTGCGTCCTATCCAGACCCTGAATGAGGAAAGCTTGGAGCGGGGGCCACGCATTTGGGAAATCCCACTGTTGCGACGATGAATACATTGACGTTGGAGTTCCTTTGAAAATAAATTATTATTAATACTGATTTTTAGATCAGAGAAAATCGTATTTGAACAATAAATTATTATTATTCTATGTAATGTGTCGGAAATGCAAACAGCAAATTTTAGTTAAACTATTTCTAAAAAAATTGATCAGTTTTGTTTAATAATTGTTTCAATCATCGATACTATAAATTAATCTCACCGTTAAAACTTATGCTATAATCTGGTTCGATGATATGTTCGTTCTTTAAATATCCTAACACCGCAGAAGCCACGGATTTTTTCGGCATATTATAGCTTCCCGTCCACAATGGTACGATATTCGATACGAAAAAATAATCTCGATGTTTGCTGTTTATTAAATCCCAGTCGAACCATGCACCTCTATCCGGTCTCCACATAACCTATCATAAACAATAAATATGCATTATATTATAATAATTTCATGTATACCTGTACGCAACAGTTAATCATTGTTAAGATAAAACGATTCTGAACGGAGTTCAGATAAACATGACTTGAAAGGCTGTAATATTTACGAAATATTTTTAAAATTTAAAAAAATAAATATATATTACATTACAATAATTTTTTTTTTTTGACTATTCAGTACAACTAATTAAGAATTTTCTGACAAATCTTCAACCAGTTCTATTTAGTCTAACAATTTTATCCATAGATTACCTACCAAATAAAAATTACGTAAACAATTTTCAAAATTAAAATGTCTATAAATGACTCAAAATTAGCTTAAATGTTTTGAAAAATTTAACTACACATAGAAAAATAAGTATAAGTTTTCTGTTAAAATGTCAAGTAATGTCGAATATTTTTAACTGAATTGCCACAAGAAAAAAAAAAATTTAAAATAATAAAAAAAATTATTTTCGTAAATTTTCCTCATATTTCTACGTATTTTTGATTTTTTTCAATTTTTAAATTAACTACAAAGAAAATCAAAAAACGAATTATTTACTCCCGAAAAAGATTAATTCAAAAAAAAAGGTCTGTTGTCAATTTTTATTGGAACGATATTCTGGTACACTAAGGAAAAATATAAAAATTTAAAATAAATGAATACTACTATTGTAATTTTGAAAAATCGTAGTTTTCGTCTTTTGGGGTATTTCTCAATTATTACGAAAACTACTTACTTTAGATATCAAAAAAATATTTTCTTTTTCCGTTTTTTGATCATTCTTCTACTGGAACAATATTTCTGGTAAAAGACGTAAGTTGCAAAAATTAAAAACCATCAAAACGTTAACGTCGTGTCGCGCCGTAAATATTTGTCGTTTTATTTTTAATTTTCGTTCGGGTTTTTGAAAATTATTTTTAAAACTTCTTAGAAAAATCAAAAAATGACCATTAATGAACAAACCATTGGAAATTACATTTCAGAAATAGTGCTAAACTTGATATCATGGAGCAAGATTTTTGTTAGTAAAGTTGTTTATAGATAGAAAAAACTAAAAAAAAAAAAAAACCCCACACGGTAAAAACCAATAGATCTCTCGCTACAATCCGAATCTAAAAACACCATTGTAAAACCAATACATTACTCGTTCTGATGAGAATCTAAAATATGAGTGATAGTACTTACTTCTTGTATATTGGTGAGGAAGTTTTCAGCGATGGTTTTGTACTTGGCGGCTTTATTCGTATTGCCCATCTGTTCAAACCACGTGCTCAATGTAAGTGCATTTACGTGTAACAAACTGTTCAAATCGACCGGGATAATATTATGCGTTTGGACGTCAGGCAATTGACCTGCATATAGGACATCCGTATTTTATAAATTTTATGAGTATATTGTAACCTTTTAATTCAAATAAATAGGAATTATGGACTTATAGTGAATATTATACTTACCGCGATCTGAACCGTTGGCAGTTATAAACCATCTGCTAGAGAAATCCCACCCGGTTTCGGCTCCAGACTTCATTCTCACATAGAAGTCTTCTCTTTTCTCTTTCGTATCGTAGTATTTTTCAGCTACCTCGTAGTCCTCTCTATATCGTATTAAAAATTTAAATAATTATCGTAATATCGTAAAGATTATTAAAAACCTATTAAAATTATTATTAAATTTTTATTATATAAACCTGTAGGATTCTGGTCTTGGTCCTGTCGACGGTGCGTAGTATCTAGCCATTGTGTATGATTTCCCGTCTTTCTCGAAAGTAACCATCCGGTTATTCATCCAATAATAGAACTCACTGTCGAGGTCCTAAATCAATAATTTGTATTGAAAACGTGTAGTGATTTTTCGAATTATAACTTACTGTAATGATTTTCTTAATGTATTCAAAATCGTTGGTAGCTTTATAGTAACTCAACGCCATCAAAATAAGCATTGGCGGTTGTGTTCTGTTCAGGTAGTATACTCGTCCGCCGTTAGGCATGAAACCAAACTGACTCACCATCGATATGATATTGTCGATCACGCCTTTAGCCGTGGTGGCCATATCGCACAGCAACAGTCCATTGACAATCCAATACGTGTCCCAGTAGTAGAGTTCCCTAAATCTGCCTCCTGGTATGACGAACCCGTTTGGAACCCATATCAACGAGTATTTATCCGGATGTAATCTCACGTCGTCTTTAACTTTTCTCGCTAAAGTTTTCCATACGTGGTTCAATTCATACGCCCATTGTTTGTAATTTGGGTCTTTGATTCGATTAGCGATCGACGGCGTATCCGTAAAGTCTGTTGGAGACCACACTTCCAATTCATCTCCGTTATTTAGATTTTCGTCGATGAACTTTATCAACTCAGAATTTGGAGGGACATTACCGTTATATTTATTCTTCAAATTTTTATATTTATCTAGTATCTCGGACTCTGTGTATATGAGTTTTTTATCGACAAACGTTTTAGAATCCGGATAAACATGAGCCATTTGTATGTCGTGCAATACATCACTATTACAATAGATTTTGCTGAAAATTATTAATAATTTTGTTCAGATTTAACCAGTTTTAATTTCCAATGTTATATCAAACATAATTGAATAATATTTTTTTACCTGCATTTTCTTTAGTACCTAAAGAAAATTACATAATATTTTTACTAACAACTGATACTATTACTACAACATATTATTTTAAATTTATTTCCATAAGATAGTTGTGTATTATTTTTGATAGTATAGATATAATTAATGATATAATACTAGAAAAGTACCTATATTTACTAATTTATTTTATTTGCATTTATTATTGTGTGATTGAGCGTTTTTATTAAATCTTAATTGCCAGTATTTACTATTTAGTAATACCTTCTCTCTGTAATACAAGTAACGCAACTGATATCAGGTCATACGAACTTTAATCCCATCGATAAACTTAATTAGGTACCTACTTTAGTTTATCATAGGCATTAGTCGTGTTTTTCTTGAAGTTATAATCACGATGTTAATTATATATTATACAACATATTGCGTATAAATGCGGTTAGGTACCTATACAAGAATATACAACATATTACAATTGATGAAACAAATTGTTAATGAGGGTTAATTTCAAAGGGATCTTATTGAGATTTTACAAAATATAATAGTACTTAAATACAATTGGAAAATATTTCTCCAGAGTGAATTTGCTACGTTTCTTTTAAATAGGCACCAATAATATACTATTATGCTGATTGTTATTACCAATATTTTAAAAAGTAAACTCTGTTTTCTTATTATTTATCATAAAACTATGTCGAACTTGATTTATGATAGTAAGAAATTAAAAACTAATTTAACATGTCATAAATAAATTGATATTATTACTATTACGTATACAAGAATTGAATCATTAATGAATTAATTGAAATCATAAAATTAAAAAAAATATAACTATGAGCATTAGTACCTATATTTATTGCAAAATTACAAGTATAACATAATATTATGTAGGTATGAATTTTATGCTTGGACCAATTAGGATGAGATTTTCAAGTAATTCCTAATATTAATTTTAATATTACTCATGTAACCATAATTACTTATAAGTTACGAATTATAATTTATATTATAGTTATATTAGCAGTATATTATATTACAGTGACATTGAGATTAGTTAGCTATCGATAAGTAGTGTAATCATTAGAAAAGGGGGAGGACTGTCTGAATTTTCTTCTTGTTTGTAGTACATCAATAATTTTGAAAGAAAGAAGGTAATCGTTTTGGCGAAAATTAAATAATTACTTTTGTTATCTTTAATTGTTTACAACAATCTCAGGTTAGTTTAATACATCTAATAACTTTTTATATAATATGGTTAAAGACAACAAATGTTAAAATCGATTAGATGTAATTATTGACAATATTGCAGGCGTCCTTTAAAAAAGTGTTGGTAGTTCCAGAGGATGTTCTAAATGAATTAGCTCTAAAGTCAAATATAGTAGATATGATTGTTTTGATGTTTTTAATGGAAATGAAGTATATACTGTACAGTATAATAAAATAATAAAATAATAGCATTAATAGTATTTACAAAAAAAAATTGTCCGTTCATGTGTTTTTAGGACAAAATATTGCCCCCCCTTCATATTCTAGCCCTATAATTACGCCACTACTAATTATACCTACATATATTAATTATTTTAGTTAAATAAATGTTTCGACTAATTTATTATTTAAGTCTATGACTTTCGAATATTCAACTTATGTTTTAAAACTAACTAATAATAACAAATAAACAAAACAATCGAATTATTGTAACTAAATACATTTATAGGTATTTTTAACATTTTAATTTTAATAAGTACAATTATATTATGTCTATAAAATTGTTAATTATTAACCAGTATTACGAAAATATCGTTAAGTTAATAAAAGATAATATATCTGACCTTAATAGTGTAGGTAAACTGAACTATCTATTCAAATATATTTATTTTACATAATTTTTTTTGCCAATTTTCATGTTTTTTTTTCTGAAAGTTTATTTTGTTAAATTCTGTCACTCACAATTATTAGACAATACTCGGTAATTATTTTTAACGAATTCGATAAAATGTTACTATGTCAAACATTATGTTCGAGGTCTCGCTGAATAATATACTTATTTAACAATTTGTTCACTTAAAATTGTTTAAGTTAATTTATTTCCACGCAGTATAGACGATACAGTTCTAGCATATTTAATATTATTTTTATAAAATTATTTTATCGCATAAAATATGCTCATTATTTGAAAATTTGTTTGAACTTTATAGATAAGTTATAGCAAAGCTGGACAAGTTATTCAAATTTAATTAAGTAACTGAGTAAGTTATAGTTACATTCCTTAATTAATAAACTAAGTTAAGTTACAAGTTTCTTGATAAAAAAAAGTAACTAGTTAAATAATTAGTTACTAATAAAAAATGTAAAAGTTAAAAAGTTACAAGTTACTTTTAATTTTTTTTTAATTAGCTTTTATTTATTAAATACTAGTAGTTATAAAAGTTACTCGTTAAAAATATGTAAGTTATAGTTTGCCTTACTAAAAGTTTTTAAAATTACTATTACTGCTTTATTAGAAAAAAACTTGCCAAGTGTGATCATTTTAGTGTTGGCTCAGCCATTGTTAACTGTATTAGACGTATAATTACTATGAAATATGGGTAATTGTTGTATAATAATATTGTTAAATTACCTATATAACTCAGATCACTTTATCACTTCATCAATTTAAAAATATTAATAAGCCATCACGTATTCACTTCAGATGACCGGCTTTCGAAGGAATAGATAAGATAACCTTCATGAATGGGTGCTGGAAACGATTTTGCCATAGTAACAGTACGTTATCAAAATGTTATCCTTATCATATTGTATTATGTAAAAATCGAGATTTATGAACCTTCGTAAAAATAGTTTTTTTTTCTTTCAGTATGATAGGTATTATATCAATTCCCTTAGAAAAAATTATTCTGAGTTACAAGACATTTGTGATAAAATTATGAAAATTAACTTGTCATTTTTTTGATTCTAGTAAAAAAGTAACTCGATAAGTTACAAATTACGAGAAAACTAAAAGTAACTTAAAAATTATTAAGTTACTGATGTTTGTAACTTTGTAACTAGTTACTGCTCAGCTTTAAGTTATAGTGTATTTTTAAACCTGGAAATATTAATTACTTTTGTAACTATTTCCTATTTACCCACACATATTTTTGTTAGGTTTTATCAATTTAACGTTTTCATTCTCAATATCATAGTATAAAATAAGTATGTACCTATCAATTTTTGATTTAAAAGTGATAATCATTTGTTTACATATTTTTATACGTACGTATATTGATAACATATTTTAAGGAACCAACGTTAAATCTAAGAAATAAACTTATTTTTGATCTATTTTATATCTATCTTAGGGTATGTATTCTTAGCAGGACCGTAGTCAGACCAAATTATCAGTTGGGAAAACCACATTTTTTTTTTTGGGGGGGCATTAGAAAAAAAACAATATTAACTACAAATGTAGGCACACACATTAAATACTTATTGGAAGGGAAGCGATTAGGTCTAGGGGAGCAATGCTTCTCTTGTCCCCCCCCATGGCTATAGACTTCATTCTCAGGAAATAAAATGTTTATGTTAATTTTGATTTTTAAGTTGATCCTCTATTTAAACTTAAAGACTGTATTGATAAAAACATATTCAATTTGCAAAATAATTTAATTTTTAACCTTAATTTTTTTTTGCGTAAAATATTTGTTTATTACTACGGGGGTGTTTACCGATAAATAACAATAGAAAATATTATTATATTGAATATTGCAGTTTACTTGTATGATCATTGGAACTTAATAGAGCGAGACAGAAATAAATGTAAACCATTACTTTACAATTTAATTCGATCTGGTTACATTTTAAATTAATTCAATATTACATTCAATCTATATATTTAGGTAATTGGTTAGGTTAGGTTAGGTGCCTATTTGTTTATTGTCTCAAAATATATGTTGTTAGGTAGTGTAGGTTTAACAAATGTTACTACTATAACTATGCTAAGTTAAATATTATATTTCAAGATTCTTGTAGATTTTTGTACCTATTTATTATTTATATACCTCTGGCATGACGGTTTTAGTCCATTAGATGCGTGATAGAATCCTCTTGTCAAGTAAACAAAGTCTTGGGGAATCGTGTGCACATTATACACTATTTGAAATAGGAACACGGACAATAAATAGAATCGCATCATTCGGCAATGTATTCAACGAAATAATAATGAACTTGTAGTGTGAACAGACAAAAATGTAATTTATAAATACCTATTATATTTTATACATTAAATTATTTCAAAAAGAACTAGAATAACAGATATTTCTTATAAGAAAAATTTAATGAAATAATAAAAGTATATGTATTGTATTTTTAAATTACTGATATTAGAAAAAAAAAGAGGTTTGAGATTTTTAAGTTGGAACAGGAACGTGGTATTGAGTTTTCTTCATGCCTTACACGAATCGACTGCACTAATGACCAGCGTACATTGTGCCTTTATCAGAACACAAGACCCAATGCTAATGTTGCCTAATAATTCATTAGACAGATAGTGTAGTACCTACGAACGGTAACCCCTCGCATGTGATAATTTGTGCAAATACAAGTAGATAAAAAATGCGCGCGGTACGTCCGAATTGTAAAAAGAAATTGTTGACACGTCTTCGTATTGTAATCTATTTTTCCCCTTTATCCTTACGCGGTTTTACTGTGAAAATACTATACTATAGCTAGGAATAAATTGTATAAAAAAAGACAAATGAGCTCTATTCAAGTGGATTTTTTTCGCATAACCTTGCCTATTTTTCACGGCCGCGCCTAACCATTTTGTAATAATTGTGTTAAAAAGCTTCTAGGTATATAATATTACTTATGATGTTTTTTTCGGTTATAGTTGTCATATTTTGTTTCTATTTTGATAGTATATTATGGTATACAACACTTTTTAACTTGTATTTTGAAAGCGCAACCAATTCATAAAATTGTATACAATGTACATAATATGATTATAGCGATTGGACTTTGCTAAAATAACTGAAGTTATCTTTGAAACACAAATTTCTAACTCGAGTTACCTAAAAATATTTATTATTACTATTATTATTTAATGTGTTTATACGTCATGTGCTATAATAACACAATTGTACAATTTAAAACAAATAAACAAGCTTACAAATTTATATTGAATAGCATCTGATATCAGATAGACTTTGTACTTAAAATATTACTGGATTGCAGCATCTATACAAATATTTAGGTATCTATTTTTTTTAGGTACACGTTGATCACTGTTATCAAATTAACACAATTAAGTAAACACTCCTCTAATATGCTCTTTCATAATATGTATGTGTATATTTACTTACAGGGTTAAAATTATTAAATTAAAAACTTAGTTTTATAAATTGACCTTGATAATCTTGTTAAAAAATGTATTTTATAATTGATTTTTCAAGTGACACAGTAATATAGAAAACAAATTAATACAATTATCCTTTGTATCTATTTGAAAGAACAAAAAACGTATTAAAGCTACTTAGAAAACCAAATAGTCAAGTTTCGCGAATATCTTAGACAGACTAGGTATTTTAACATGATCCATGCAAATATTTACACCTCTAGACAAATTCCATTGTTCTAATCTATGTTATATTGTAATTAAAAGCTAATATTTGTATTGAAAGATAAATTAATATTTTGAAGAGAATATAAACAAGATCAAATTATATAAGTACTTTATACAATGGATTATTTACGTTGTATTTATTGTTTATTTAAATAATACACGCCATGCCACGGGCCATATTATTTTATGTATACCTTTAACTGTATAATGGTTAAATTGGTAGGTACTTCCAATCTAAATTGCAGTAAACGTCATATTTTATCTAAATACATATAGATAGGTAATAATATTTAGTCTGCGTTTTTACCTACTACGCGTATACTATTAATTGAACAAAATATTCGCAATACTATATAAAATTCCACCACTGCAAAAAAAAAACTGTATACCTACCTAGGTAAGCTACCTATGTATTAGCTAGGTTAGGTTATATTGTATTATATTATATATATATATAGATATATATTATACTTGAACAACTTGTTTTATTATTTTATTATTTGTTGTGTTAGACAGTTTTATTGCGAAACATAATATTATAATATCGAAAATACTTATACTGATTTATTAAACTATAGGTTGTGCGGTTATTTCTTTACGAATCTGCGTATTAAACGACCGTATCACAAATATGTATTATTCAATTATGTATACAATTCCAATCAGACAGAAATGTAACTTCTACATGAGTGTGATGATACCGACCATACGCGAAGTGTTGAATAACTGACAGAAATATACAGTGGCGGAGCCAAGGGGACAGGGTTAAAAAGACTATAGTCCCACTTCATGATCCATTTAAGTATAATACCGTTCAATATTTTAAATGCATATTGATGAAAGTACTTTTTTAAAATGTTATTGAACTAAATTAAAAAAGTGTCCAGCCCCTACCCCTCAATTAAAAATCCTGGCCACGTCATTAGATAAATAGTACACAGAACGAGTTTATCAAAAATGAGAATGGTTAGGTGAATGAATGAAATTACGAGAGAAAATAGGGTAAGGAACAAATACATAAGAAGTAGCGTAGGCGGGGCTCTGATAATAGACATTTGAGAGAAAATAGACTGAGATGGGTTGAGCATATCATGAGACGAGAAGAATTAGAAGCAGTAAGAGTTGTAATGAAAATAAATGTTGGAGGAAAGAGAGGAAGAGGAAGACTGAAAAAGAGTCGGTTGGATGCCATTGAGAATAATATGAAGACACTTCAGGACAGCTAGTATAAGCTAGGAGGAAATTGGGTCAAATGGAAGTTTAGGACGAGAGTGACCGACCCCAAGTAACTGAGATGAAGGCGAATGTGATGAAGAAGACTTATATATATTAGGATGGTCTTAATTTTACCAATTTCAAATTCTCCTTCAAAACACCCGGCTATCTAATGCTGTATAATAAAAAATAATAACCTCAAAGTTTGAGACCATTTGAATAATATGTTGTGAAGGGGCACAGATTTTTAATATTTAATGAAATCAATGAAAATAATGTACAAACGACCATAAATCGTTTCAGGGGTAGTTAAATGTGGGGAATGAAGCGGACATATCCTCCCTTAAAAAGATATTTTTCTTAAATATTTATAATAATATACAGAGTGGTATTTTAAGCATATGCTCAGTGTTCATCCCATTTTTATGATTGAGTTTTGCATAAATTCTAATTCTAATATTTGGAATTTTTAAGAGTATTGAAAGACAATATTTTCAAATAAGATTTAGATTTTTTATAAAACTTAAAGAATAATCTGTGGTGATAATAAATTTGGTTTTTCAAATGGGAACTTACGTGTTTTAATCCAAATAATCAATCAGATGATCTTTCTGAAAATGTTAACGTATATTTTAATCAAAGTTTGAGCGAAATTTTCCTGAGTTATTCTGTTTTAAATACTAAGGAGAATAACTGCATAATTCAAAATAAGAAATTATTTATACACAGTTGATATCCAATCCTCAAAAAATGTTATTATCCTTTATGTTATAAATGTGTTATTACTAATGTTATTAGTATTTAAAGTAGATAATAATTCAGATACTTTTCATTCAAATTCCGTTTATGCAATACGTCAAAATTTTTAAAAAAAATTATCTGTTTGATAAATTGCATCAAAACATGTATAGGTTCTCATTTTAAAAACCAAAGTTTTTATCGCCACAGAATACTCCTTAAATGTTGTAAAAAATCTAAGTACACGAAATTTATCGTCGTTCAATTGTGTAGGTATTTAAAAATTCCAAAAACCAGATTTAAGTACCATACAATATCTTCATAGTTATAAAAAAAGATAACGTTAAGAATAATTGTTCAAAAAAATTATCCTTATTTGACCGCCACTGGATCATTTAAAATTTTTTTTTAATAAAAAATAAAGAACTTATTTTAATCTTATGATCTTAATTCCTTAATCTTAACGAAAATTAAATTTCTCTATTTATGTCACAGTATAAATAGCAATCGGCCGTCGTAAAAAAATTGTACATAAACAGCCGATACAATATTAAATAGTATTATTGTTAGATCGTTCTGATTCAATTCTAAAACAGTACAATTATTAAGACAATATTTTCTTTAATGTACAAATTTAGTACTTACATAAGTTGGTAAAATAATCCAATTTTTTAACATAAAAATATCGCATAAACTGTCAGTGATTATTATTATTATTTTAATGGTAAAAAAAAAATATATTAAATAATTATTAGGGAACGGATTTATATGTTTACTTAAAATTCACAAAAAAGCGTTTAAAAACGTCATAAAAGCCCTAAAATCACTTAAAAAATATTTAAAAGAACAGTAAAGGTAGAGAGATTTAAAAGGTTCACATCTATTGATTCTAATATATTAAAAACAATTTTTTCACACTAAAAAAACGATCATTACAAAGTAATTTTCTTCAAATATATTTTTACGTGTTCTAAAAAAAAAAAAAATGCTTGGTGTTAATTATTTGTCAGTGTTAGAAAATTGTATTTAATAGGGTTAGAACCATTAGAGTGGGGACTTTAAAACCCCTTTACCACTTTTGTTTTTTTTAATATTTTTAAGTGCTTTTTTGACAATTTAAACGCTTTTTTGTGAATTTTAAGTACACAAAATTCCATTCCCTAATAATAACTATTTTAATGATTTTTTTTTTTTGTCATTAATTGTTCCAAACAGTTTATTACCCTTAAAAAAAAAAAAATAATAATAATAATAATGATATTAATCGCCGGAAAACAATTTGAAACAAAAAAACTCGCACTTCGATTAATCAGGGACTTATTAATCCATAGTAATATGTAGGTTATCTAAATTGGCAAAAAGCATATTAACATATATTAGTATAGAGAAGTGTGTCTATTTTTTTTTTATTTAATTCGCAAACCTCAAACCGATATACTTATCAGTACAAGGACAATCGGAAATTCGCAAAACAATATACTCGACTAGTACGGTAAGTAGGCACCGCCAGATTTCCAAGATTTATGTCTAATTTATGCGCGCCAAACAGATTAGACCCGCTTAAAACGTTTAAATAGTCTTGTAACCCATGTATTTTTTTTTTAATTTAATGTATATAGTGGAACATTCACTATGTGGAAGCAGGATGTAATGTACAGTTACGCAGGCGTTTACTAAAGTGACGTGTTTTGTAGTTCAAATTACCCATCAAACTGTATCAATTTATTTTTATTTTTCGTATATAACACCCAAATGGGAGAAAAGTATTGCAGTATACTACATTATGTAGGTGGTGTACATTTAAATATTACGCAAAATTAGAAATGCTAATATTTTAGATATTATAATTTTAAATTGTTTTATATTATCATTTATTATTATATTTTCATATTATATTGCAATCATTATGTAATATTATACAATTTTTTTTGTTATAAATTATTAATAATATAATATTATATAATATAAATTAGTTAAGTAGCTACCAACCTGTGTATTAAACTACTAAATTTATTTTTTAAGTTTTTTAGTTTTTTATAATAAAGTAATTACGTATAATTTTGTTTATCTGCGATAATCCATATTAAATTAAATTAACTTTAAGTTTTAGTTTATAACCGAAATCGAAATCAATAACAATATCGCCAGGAGAGACCTGATTACATGTAAAATATATAGCTTGGACGATTAATTTTTTGTGAGGAATTCAAAAAAAATTTTACTAAATTTTATTAAATACACTTATCAGTTTACACAAATAACACAAATTAATAATATACAAGTCCAGTCCAGTATAGTAAACAGTTATAATTTCAAACAGCTTTATCTATTTTAGTGAAAATACTTTCCATAAGTTTTCCACTAAGCCGATATCTTCAAACAGTAAATTTTGATTTAAGAATTGTATTAGAAGCTGCTAATGTTCAAAATAATATTTAGGATATAAGATAAAATTATGATGTAGAGTTTCAAAAATTATTTTTATCCGTGATAACTGTCTGTGAAAAATTTGATATTGCTGTTAGTTTGTCACGTCAATCTAAATCAGATGATCTAGAATATTTTTTTATGTATTCATACCTTTTTTAGATAATTGTTTAGACCAATTAAACGAAAGATTTATATCACGCAGGATTGTTTTGAATAATTTTGATTGTATTTCATCTAAAATAGAAATGAAAATATCTGAAGATATCTTCAGTAAAGGTAAATTCAAAAAATTAGGAGAAACATATAAAGATATAATTTAAGCTAACCTACGGTTCAAATTTAAATGATCATATATTAAACGGAGAATTAGATTTGTGGTACACTAAATATTCAAATTTAACTTCTTTCGAACTCAAGAACAAAAATACTATTGAAGTATACTTCCAAACTAGTCCAGATGTTTATCCAGTAATATCTAAACTTCTTCAAATATTCATAACACTTCCAGTGTCAACTGCTATGGGAGAACGATCGTTTTCAACACTCTGTCATTTGAAAACGTATTTGAGAAATTCTTCGGGACAAATACGTTTAAATGGTTTAGCCTAACTAAAATATATTCATTGCGATATCAACGTGGTTGTCTATGATATCATAGATAAACTTGCTAAAACATGAAAACGAAAAATGATGCATTTATAATTTTGAAAAAAAATAAATATTTCAACTTTTATTTAATTAGCGCTGTAAAATAGTAATAACATGTTTAATGTATGATTATAATACACACAAAATTCAAAACAATTTCATTTATTACATTTTTTCTACTTCCCCCCCCTCCCAAAAAAAAAAAAAATTCTGGATCGCCACTGACACTATTTGTAATTTGTAAAAGTATCTATTCATTATATACAATACGTCATGTACCTACGTCAGCAATAGTCTTTTAGTTTTGCATTTTCGTTTTGTTTTATACAGTTATATAAAAAATATATTATACTCGAAGGTACATAGATAGGTAAACTTTTTTATTTCCAACAAATATTTTATAATAATAAATATATATATTATAATAGAGTTATGAATTATTCATGCATTCCGTGCATAACAATAAATGTATTGCGCGCCGTTTTAGAGATTCAGGAATATTATTTATGAATTTATACGACGGGAACTTTTAGATACTTTATTTGAATATTTTACCAAAAGCATGATGCAACGCAATACGTTACAACGCTATTATATTGTAACATAATAATTATATGTATATTATATGTATTTGTATATATAAAAAAACAAAAATTACGAAGTAAATATTTTTTCACTAAAATATAGGTAATATATTTAACATTCGCAAAATGTGTTTTCGAATCCAGTGTAGTTTTACTAATATAATATACAGTGGTGTATATAGAGAGGGGATAAGGGCATCCCCCCCCCTCTCGAAATTAATTTTTGGTACCTAAGACACACAGTGTCGTATAGTAACACGGTTAATTTATAATAGGCATATCAATTAAATCTAACCCTATTTATGCCACTGATTTGACGCACAATATTATAATATAGCTATAATAATGGCTATAATATTATCACGCATTCATTCATGAACCAAATATTTTAGAAAAATAAATGTTTAAACATTATAAATTATTATTTTTGGTGATAACACTCAAGTATAAATTAAAATAATTTAAAAAAAATAGTAATAACATGTTTATTAATTTAGGTGAGCTGATTAATATAGTGAGGTCGAATATTACAACATAAAAATATAGATACCTACCTATTTATAATAAGCACTAAACCCGTAATACAGCTTTATAGACCGATTTAATCGTTTTTAAATTGATCGGTTTAAAATAATAAAAATATACTAGTACAACCATGGAAATGGCCATAGTATTTCTAATGAACATAATATTTCTTTAGGCATATTATATTACGAATCGCTAAAAAGGGCACATGTTCAAATTTTAATATTGTGTAAGAAAGATAAGAACTTGCTAGTCACCTATAGTCATGGATGTGCGCACGGGGTGGTGGGCACGGTGGACAGCTGCCCCTTCTGCGGGCTAAATTTTTCTTCCAAAAACTGTGAAATTTCAATTATTTTATTAAATTTGCAATTAAATTAATGAATAGGGATTTATAAAATTGAAATAATTCCATCGCTAATATTAGTTGAATTAACTAATAATCAAAATAATATAAAATTATATTGCATATTGTATAATATATAATACAGGTATAATAGTATATAGAGAGTAATTTTTTTCATCATGAACCAGAAATTATCTCGGAGTTTACTAAATGAATTTGATTTCTCTTTTTCTAATCATTATAGAATCGTTAAAGCTTTATTTTAAAACCATTTTTAATTTTTTACCCCTATTCCATGTACCTTAAATGAGTACATCATTTTGATTTACAAATAGGAACAACCCCCCCACCTCGTCTTCAGATTTTAATAGATAATATTTTTCTAGAAATTTCGATATGCATAACACTAAAATCAGATTTACCGTTTATGAGTTGTAACAGTTTAAAATTTAGACCGGAGGAGTAGGAAAGGGTAATTAATTGCCTATCTATAACCTTTCCCGACTCTTCTAGAACTTACTCTGTTGCGTTTTTTGTGTTATGAATTTGTTTTTACGAAATTTGTTTGTCGAAAATATTAAATATATGTATCGTTGTCTTTCTAGAAGAAGTGTTAAAAAGTAAATAGTGCGTCTTTCACTCTCGTGTACCTATAATGCATTCATTTATAGTTTCGTGACGTATTTGTTATCAATTGTAAAATACATACGCGGTACGTAAAATACTACGTAGGTACTTTATACGGAAAAAAATTGTGGATATAATTATCATTTTTATCATTTTTAACATTAAATCAAATGCACGATCGAAGGAAGCCTATATAATATGCGCGCTTTTAATAAAACCCATTCCGCCATTCGTATTATGCGGTATGCATTTTAAGTTATTTTAATATCCATTGTGTTTTACATTATAATATTATTATAATTAAAGATATTACGATTACCTAATCATTTTCGTTAAAAACATAATATTCAATGTGCAGCGAACCGTTTATATTTATCATGAACATCTACGCGAGACGTGTTCTCTAGATATGAGTACGTACATATTAAATATTAAAATGATTTTTTTTTCCTGCGATTTCTCGGTGTTCTAAAATTTGCATTGACTTACAGTGAGAATTTCTCGTGAAGGTCTTTATCCGTTGTGACCGTTATTAACGGCAATTTGGACGGGAGCATCGGATATTATTGTTTATTATATATTATTAATAATAATAATATAAATCGTATCATCCAATCGTTTAAAAAATTTTACAATTTCATATTTATGTTGTATATTCTCGAGAATATATGAGACTATGATAGAAAAAAAAAAAAAAACCAACAATTTTACAAAAAAAAACCGTGCTGTTGCCGGTTTAGCACATGCCATTCTACTAGTGTATTCGCACATGGAGTTTGTTATTACGATAATGCAAGAACATAGATACTATTATTTTGTTTATTTATATTTTGAATCCTAACATACATGCATTGACCCAGTGTGTGTAACATCAATACATTTTACGGCGGTTTCGTTTCAATAGTTTTCCTTTGTAAATTTGTTCGCATGGCAACATCGTATATATAGCTATTACATATTATTATACTGTGCCGTCGTCATTTTTTAATAATTTAAGTGTAGATGTTAGGCACGTAGAATATTAATTGATGTCAATATTATTCACATAGTACCTAGTACCTAGGCGGGCAAAAGTCTTTTTACATATTTTTGAACTTACACCTTTGTGGGTGTAGGTATAGGTACTTCCGGACTCTGTATTAAATGTATAAAATGCCATTATATACGGTGTTATTCTTATTACTGCTTGACTCGTCGAAACCTTTATGTAGGCATTATAACGTGTTTTTTAAAATATACGTACACAATTACACATCACACTCGGATACATAATTACTTAAAATTAAAAACGTGACATAGTTATTTATAGTTTTTGAATTTTTTTTTATTTTATTAGTTGCAATTTGAAAAAATTAAAAAATGAAAAACTATAAATAATTAATATCGTATTTGACTGTGGTACTTTAATTGACATATACGGGGCGATTCACTCAACTGAAAACACTCTCTTTATCTCGGAAAGTATTAACGTTTTTCTGAATTTTTTCGTTTTGAAAACCTAAGAAACAAATAGTTCTAAAATGTTACATTATTTTTAATTTTTTTTTTTGCTTCCCTTATTTTTGGTGGTGTAACGACTACCTAATTTTGATTTTCAAACGGTAACTTATATTTAAAATATCTTAAATAGATGGAGTATTAGTTAGAATAAATTTTGGTGTTGACATTTTTGATTTCTGAGAGATTCTACTTTTAAGTTTAGATAAGGAGATAGTAGCAGAGTGTCACTCCAGTGGCAGCACGGTACGTGCTGTTTGAATAATGTTCCACTACTTTCTTCAATTCTGGAGTGTTTCCAATTGAGTTAATCACCTTGTAGATAACATAAAAAAGGAGCTCCAATGACCTCGACGTTGCTACTTGTCACGATTATCCTGCAGTTCGTGTATTTGTTTAATCTATAACGTATTAAGAATTATCGTAGGTATTTGAAAAAACGATTCTTTGTAGAGGTCATAGTTTGAATTTAATCTCTTAAAGTACTTACTGTAATTATATTAAATTATAATATTACAAGGTTAATCCTCTAAATAAACAGTCTACTACAATACTATTCTTAATAGATAGTAAAGGTGCCTGCTTATTATTACACTAGCAGACTAGCTCAACATAATTTGTATTTACATTTTCACAAACGATAACTTTCAAAAGTATAATTCGGCTTTAGGAAAAAGCGTATCTGAAAATGCTGCTAAATTTACACTTTTCATTCATGTAAATATTATACTTTTCACTTAATATAATATGTGTGTGTATATATATATATATATATATAAAATAAAATATATTTGGTCACAGGGAAAAAGGACTCAAGTCAATTTTTGGCATTTTTTTATAATTTCATTTCGTGTAGTTTTTTACCCTACATTTTTTGATGTAAATAGCATAAGTGTGTATGTTTTCAAAATTGCATCGTGAGCGTTAGTTCGGTTTCTTATCGTTGAATTTTTCCCAAAAATAGAAACTATTGCATTATATCGTAACTGTTATACATATAAAATGTATAGGCACCTCTATAGTCATGCAACGGATAATATTAAAAACATTATAACATAACGAAAACAAAAATTACTGCAGTATTTTCATAAAACTAATTAAAAATATTATTAAAAGTTATTAAATACGTATTAATAATATTATTAGACTAATATTTACCGACTGTAATCTCAGGAGTGGGGGGGGGGCATATGATGCTACGAGTTTAAAGAAACCCGGGGACCCGAGCTCCTACCAGTGGAAAGCCCAGGTGGCTGATTCCAGTAGGCATATGGTATTGCTACTGTAGGGTTGAGGAATTCACTTTATAGTTGACAATAGCGTTCTCCCCGTGGAAGGGGATTAGAATACTTCCACGGCATCTATACCTATCGGAAAAAATGACAAATGGAGTTACGTCAGGTCGATAGCCGGTGTAAAATTCTGTCAAACAGTTAGAGGAGTTCTAAACAATACTTTGACAATGACATTGTCCCATCTTGGATGTACGCGGGGACAACAGGTCAGAGGAGGTACCATGGTGCCATTATATTTGCAAATAATATAGTTTTGATAAAGGAAAATCTGGAATAACTAATAAGTTAACAATAGGTTTAAGAAATGGAGAGTAGGACTTAAAGGAAGGACACTAAGGATAAGTAGAAGTACAACAGAATATGAGTTTGATAGAACGTATTGAGGCTGACTATATTGTATGGTTCAGAGTGTTGGGCGGTTGATAGAAAAACACAACAGAAAATGAATGTAGCAGAGATAAAAATCCTTAGGTGAATAAGTGGAGTGCCGAGAGAAGATAGGATAAGGAATTAGAATATAAAAATAGCTTAGACGTGGCTTCGATAGCAGACAAAATGAAAGAAAATAGACTGAGTAGATTGGGCATGACACAAAGAGAGAGGATTATGAAACAGTAAGAATTTTAGTTTAAATAAACGTAGAAGGAAAGAGGGGAGAGGAAAACCGAAAAAGGGGTGATTGAACGCGATTAAGAATGATATGAGGACACTCAAAAACAGCCAGTGTATGCGAGCTGAGATATTGGGTCAAATGGAAGTTAAGAACGAGGACGGCCGACCTCAAATAGTTGAGATGTAGGCGAAGGAGAAGAAGAAACCTAGTACTGACCGACTTGACAGTCACACTATGCCAAATACTATATCAAATTGTTCCCATCACATAATCAAAATGTCCCGTTATCTATATTATTATAATCAAGAAAGAATCTAAGAAGATCTAAGAAAATTAAAAAAAAAAAAAAATACTTTTTCAAAATCCTGTACCCGTAAACCTGTGAAATATCGTTTTGGACGTTCAAAGTATACAATATATAATATTTCATATTAAATTATAATTATTATGTAGCATATCAGTATTAAACATGTGCAGAGCTGAAAACACACTCCATACGAGCATGTTTTTTATTCTTGGCTTATTTTTTTACATAATTTATGCGCCGAAAATTTTAATACGATCACTCATATTGATATTATAAAATATTGTCTAATCAAAATTACATTATTTAAACAATAAAAAAAAAATATGTCTCAAAATCACGTGATAAATAATAACCACGTGTTGTCTATTTATTAGGTATTTACAATAAAATGAAAAGTTTGCCCGTCACCTGTCTATCTGTCATTAATTCATTATCGTCATTATAATATTTTGCAATGTATGCAAAAATGTAACGATGTATGTTGACGACTGAAACAAAACATAGTTTCTGGCACAAGCAGTGTTGAATTCAGACTGTTCTGGGGTCGAGGGGGGGGGGGGAATTTTGATGAGAGATAAAAATAAAATATTTATACATAATAGTCAGTTATTTAAATAAGTACACCATAAATACTAGGTAATATTTGTTACTAGATATTTATAATTTATACGATTTAATTATTGTATTCGAAATAGAAAAATGTGAAAAATACAATATTGCAATAGTTTTAAATTTGAGCAAGTAACTTGTTTAAATTTTACTGATAAACAATTAATTGTAACTCATATTAATAATAATAATAATAATAATAATAAAAAAATTTATTTTTAAAATATAATTTAACATTCATATTTTAACAAAAACCCACATTTTCCAAGAGGGGGGGGAGTTGGCCTATCGCCTACTCCGAAATATAACTAAATTCAAAATTTGATCACAAGCTTTAATGTGCTCAAGCACATAACAGAAAACGATTTTCGGACAACTTAATTTAATATGATTTGTATTTCCTCGTTTCTCTTCCTCCTATTATAAAAAAAAAAAAAAAAAAATACATCAGACTTGTAATTTTTCATTTTACATATTTTTTGCATTTTACTAATGTGCAGTTTTTAAAGGCATTTCGGGATGTCTAGATCCCTGCCCTCTCCAAAATTACCGTCTCTCGTGTGCATACAGAAATATCAATTTTACAATGTCAACATTATGATTTTAAAACAAATAAAATATAGCTATAGGCACTGCATATCTTAAAGCATTGAGCTATGTACCGATTAAATTTTTCCGGCACAAAATTTGGTCTATATCTACTAATAATAATATTCACGGTAGAAAATGATAAGTAAACGTAATTAATTATTTTATTTTATAGACACTTGAATTTAATCGATAATATCGATTAGATTGATCTAGTTCATGTTAAAAGTAAGTAGCTACACGATAATGAATAATGATGTTGGCGACTATTGTTATATACGAACACCTATATAATGTCATAAATTAATTTACTGTCGGAACTAAATTCATTGAAAATTCAACATAATTTTATGATTTTTCCTTGGCATCTTCCCGCAGCATGTAGATCTTAACGGACATTCAACGCCGCCATCGCCAACGTTGCCTACTATTCTTTATCATCCGTCATATTTATGTGTGTTTCAGTTGCACTATTCCTAGATCTTTCGCCGTGATTGAGTTTTTTCCGTCTTGAACTTTGTCTAAGGGTCTTTCGCCTCTCGTTTCCGCTATTATTAGTATCTGTTTAATGGTTTGTCCATCCGCTATACACGTCTTAACCATTTGAGTCTTCTTCTTCTCATATAGGAGTGGCCGTTTGGTCTTCCGGAGAGTTTCTGTAGTTCGATATTATGCCTTTTTTCATATAACTCCATTTCTCGAATAGGCATATAGAGGATCATAGAATTTTAAAATTAAAAAAACTAAACGTTAGATGATCAATTATAATAATATCGAGAATGAAGTCGTTATTTTTCTGACAGCAGAACACAGAAATCCAATAATTTAAACTTATGTCAATAAAACTATTTTAATAAACTGCAACTGTATTATAATGTTGACGTAAATTATTAAATTTACGCGAATAATAGTTGTAATGAAGTCCGTTCATTAATTTTCTGTAACGGTATTATAATTTATAAATATATTATATAGGTATTAGGTAGTAACAGTTATAGCAATTTTATACTAGAAACGTAATAACGAATATTTTTATTTTAAACCAGTAAACTTGATACTATGATATAATGTTATGCTAGAACAAACTGACACACTTTATTTTAATATATTCAGCTACTTGCAAGCGTGAGGTTCCTAGAAAATAATAATGTTTACTTTTACACCGACGTCCGTGCTATAGAGTAATCTACTCTTATCATTATTAGGTGTGAACTGTAGTTGGAGGTGCCTATCTCTATTATTTATTTTTTATTGCCATTTTATTTATCCCTGCGCTAGAATATTATCGGATTTCTTTGGTTTGCACCAATACGCGTGGACGTATTGTTCCGGCTAATCACTAAAAAAAAAAAAAAAGAAGAAAGGAAAAAAAACAAGTTCTGAGAGTATCACCGAATTAACATTAATTGAAATTTGCGGTGCGTGGGAAGCAAATAATTATTTTATTTTTTATTTTTACGATAACGATTGCCGTAGGTTGGACGTATAACCAGTAGATAGGTTTATTATATTATATAAATAAATAAGCATGTAGGTGGATAGATAGATAGGTACCTGTATAGTTTTATTTTACAATAACTATATCGGTATGAAATAACTGTTATTTTATTTAAATTATATTATATCATACCGTATTATGGGACATTATGTTTCGTAATTGTAATCTTTTTAAGTAAGTGTGTATAATCGAAATGAGTTTTTTCCCCTGTTCCCGGTCTACTCTGGTATGAAAAGATATCAATATCTGACAATTATTATTGTACACCATAATACTTAGTAACACTATAACGGTACTACTTTTGTACATTTAATTATTTGCAATTAAGTAAAAGTTTAACTCAGACTTCAGTCATATGATAATACGGTATTATTACAAAAATGACTAGTACACGCCTACGCATTTAATATATCCACATATGACGAGAACATTATATGGGGTTTTTTTTTTCAATCACACTTTTTGATCTGTTTCAATCTGAAAAGTATACTGAACAAAAAAGAACAACTCCTATCATCACTGACTGGTCCAAATTTAATTGGCCAGCAGTATTTCCGATAGGATTATTTCAAGCCAGCAACGACTTCCGTGTTATTTTTTCAGAACGGTCGTCACTACGGCGACCGGCGTAATAAATTTACTGTCGTTTTGACGAACGTTCAGCGTTCCGCGGGCTTCAACTCAAAACCCGGACACTTTTGACGTTAGGCTTTGGGTATCTATCAATTATTCATATAAAAACAGCATATTTATTATTTATAATTAATAATTTCGTGTATTTATAAATAGACGAAAGCATAAGTGCGTAAGTTCTGATATATTCGTTTTTATTATTGTAAAAATAAAATATACAACTTCCGTAGCGGACCGACAAAATACCGTAAATACCTACGATTCAAAAAAATAAAAATCACGTTTAACATAGGCAGGTATTAATATAGTTTTTGGTGCATGCAATGCTGCTCGGAGATTTTTCAAAAACTAGTGCAATTAAAACGTGAATAAAAATTCTTCGGTTCACTAATCTTCAATTTCAAAATAGTTCCTTAAATCTGTTAAAACAAGCTTTTACTAAACAGCTTTCTGAATAAAGAAATTTAGATGGAATTCTTTAAAATCGTTTAAGTACATTCAGTAAATTTAAAATGGGTGTTTAAATTTGTATTTCATGAGAGACGACTATGAAGATTCTCTGAATTGGCTTAAAATTATTGTTGAACTAGTCAATATCCTTCAAAAACATTATGAAGAAACTGTAAAATTTCGATTAAATACGCAAAAAAAAAAAAACAAACTTTATGGATATTTATTCAGCATTGAAAAAGTCTACTGGTCATCACTAACCTCGTTAGTTGATGCACACATGTACATTTAACTTCCGTTTACATTAGTGCAATGAAATCAGTCAGTTTAATAACACAAAACCTTCGGGTATAATATATGCGTAGTAGGTACTATAAATAATCAATGATAATATCTATGCAATCTTTGTTACAATCTTCGGCTGAATACCTGAATAATGATTAATTTTAGATTTTAAATCCGACTTTGGTATTAATTTGAATGAAACTATTTTAGTCATTTAATTATTATTTCATAACAATGTGAAAGTATAAAATACTACTATAAGATACCTTCCTATAAATTAGCGATTGGCTGTAGCTAGTGGCGGCGTCGGCGTGAATCGGGTATCCTATATGAAACAGCTGTTTCGTGGTTAAAAATTAGGTAGGTGGATGCGTGTCAATGTAACACTTTATCAATAGATAATATGTTAACGAAAAAGGTGAAGTGCCGTTACTATAGGAACGTCTAGTATCCTTAGCTTCATGCAGCTATTGGTTTTACTGGGTTCGGCTCAAAATCGTTTTTAATAGGTTAGGTTAGGCAACCTGTATCTATAGGTACCTATACTTTAAATGTATTCTGTGAAATAGGTTTTTTAATTGAATAGATTAGATTTTCTAATTTTTTTTTTTTCTATTTGTAATATAATATAATGTATTGCAATTTGAATATCAAAAAGTGGTAGCTTAATCATACATTTAAGAGTGAACAACATAAGGGCGATGTAAAATTTAAGAATTGCATGTGTATCTGAAATTGTCAAAGTTAAGCTTCCCAAGTTCCGAGATAGCTATGCTTACGGGCAATGCCAAAAAGAAATTACGAGCATACATATTGAAAATGTATAATATTATAATATAATAGCTAGGTGATACAAGTGTAACTCGGTGAAACGGTTAGGTTTGACATATTATCTAACACAATATTTCGTTAAATTTATGTATAAAACGATAATGTTATTAATTAATTAATTAGGTAAAATAATAGTCGAACCTATTACCATTTACCATGGTTTGTTTCTGTTT
Organism: Cinara cedri; assembly: GCA_902439185.1. Lineage (NCBI taxonomy): Eukaryota > Metazoa > Arthropoda > Insecta > Hemiptera > Aphididae > Cinara > Cinara cedri. The sequence goes on from CABPRJ010002369.1 coordinate 897,484, forward strand.
AGGTAGGTACCCTATAGCACCTAGCCTACCTACCGTACATAATTTGTCCCAGTTCGAAAATCATCGGCCAAAAAAAAAAAAAAAAAAACCGGTTCGTTTAAAATTTAATCTTACGAAGATTAATTTTTTTATGTAGGGTTTTGAATCTCCTACGAATCAATTTAACTGCGCTCCGGTAAATGTAAGTTTTCCCACATCAAAATGCGTTCCCGATCCACCCCCTGATTATAAATCTCGTTTCTAAGTTTTCTTATTATACGAAGGGGGCTACTAATGTAATCAACTCGCCCTCCGATTATTGCGGCATTTGAAATTAAATTAGGTACCTAGTGCTCACTTATTAAACTCGAGTAATTAAATTTCAAAACAAAAATTTGGACTTGGTTGCGAGAGTTGCGTCTAATGAAATACGAACTCGGCCGCAGACAGGCCTATGGGGAAATCGGGATTGGTACCTGCCCGTACTTACAATTATGGGGCTTTTGCGCCTTGGTCTCAACACCCTTATTTTGTGTTTTATTATTTTATTATGAGTTTGTTCAACTATTATTTGTACGAGTTACCTATAACATATGACCTTTTCCTTTTTTTTTTTTTTGTACTCGTCGTATTTTTCCCAAAAATGTGAAACGGTATTTGGGCGGCGCGCCCTTTCATTTATTGAATTCGGTCCTATCCGCCGCCGCGCCGCTCGAACTAACCGAACTGTGTATTTTAGAAACGTATCAATTGAAATTCTATCTAAATTTAAGCTAGTCGGATAATAATAAAAAACAAAATAATAAATATACTATAGAGCTACATACGTCCACAGCCCTTATGCAAGTTCAAAGTTGAACGAACGACGGCGCGTCTCCAGGCACTTTTCGATTTATCGATTTCCCTGGTGTTATCACTACGGTAACCGGAAAAACGGCCACACTGCGCCCGGGTGTTTTGGCAACAGTGACCCACCGTGCGCGTGTGACTGAACGTCCGTTCGACCGGAACGAAACGTTTTACACGACCAGCGACCGATGGCCATAGCACCGCGGCCGCCAGTTGTCCAATTACCGTAGTACGGTGCCGCCGGTCGTTTCGTCACGTCGAATATTTCGCGTGTTTGTTGTGAAACATTCCACAGATGATAACGTACATCTGTGTACTTTCTACAACACAGTCGGTTTTGTTGTTATATCGGTTCGTGCGACAATAATAATAATAATAATAATTATAGCGCAATATTTTCGTGATTGTCCGTAGAATTGATTACGAAAATAAAACTCTCTTCGACGTTCTCCGGAGAGACAGTCGCGATATCGTAAAGTACTCGGCGGCGGTTCGGAGCGTATCGATCGATTTCAAACGGTTTTTGATCCAAGTATTATAATTAATAATATAACATCTGTTCGAACGGCACAATCGACTTTTCACTGTCAGGGACGATAATCGTTTGTCTGCAGTTGTCGACCTTTCGTAAACAAAGTAGGTAAGTATCAATTTCACGGGGTAAATAGCCGTATGATTTACATTTGAAATTCTATACGGCCTAGTCCGTCGTCTGTTCATTATAGTAGCTGATACATTATGACTAATCCAAACGAAACGGACAGCGAGGATTGGAAAGACAAGTATAGAGCGCTGGAAAAGGAATACGACGATTTCCGGGAACAATCGCAGTCTTTAGAACGCGAACTGGAAATGGACGTTGAAATGCTAGAGAAGAACAACAAGGAGCTCAAATCTAAAAATAATCAGTTACAATTTGATCTCGATACACTAAGGGTATGTATTCGGTTGGTAAAACAGTAATGTTATAGATGAAACTATGGTATTTAATTGTTATAAGTCAATTGCCAATGGTTCATTTTAATTGCCTTACTCTATCCGTAGACGAAAAACCGCGAAGAGCAGCAAAACCTAATGAACCAAATACACAGTTTACAAGAAGAAGCAATTCATTTTCATGAAAGAGAAACTAATTATGTAAAATATATCAGAGAATTGGAACAAAAAACTGAAGACCTAGAAAAGTTGCAAAGGTACGTTACTTAAGCTACTTACTTGGGTTTAAATCAATAATCTTTATTCTGTAATTATACTTCAAACATAATCCTAATTCAACTTTTTGTGGAAAATATTTGGAAATGCAAATGACTGAATTTTAAAACACTGACTGTTTCAATGTTCATATTTCTGTCTCTTACTTCATAATGCTTCAATATTCATGTCTATTATTTAATGTAATTTAATTGTTTTAAAAATAAAATATCAAGTTACAAGCAGTATGTCATAGGATTCTAATAATAATTATTTAATATAGTGTGACAAATTTCAGTGGTGTGTTAATACATTTTTTATTTTTCATTATCATGAATTATTTATATAACATATTAAATTACATGATATTTTGAACTAGTAAATTTCAAATAGGATACATTTATTGTTAGTGGGTATCGATTTAAAATAAATTATTTGATTTTTTTATCCATTGCCAGTTTTTAACATTTCACTGTGTATAAATAAACAAAACACATTTTATATAAAACATAACATCAAAGAGTTTTTGATTTACTATTTAATATTATATTTTACAAAACCAAATAGTAATATCGATATAAATTTGCAAGAACATTATTTTTCCACAAATCTATTTATTATAAAAGATTATATCCATGTTAAACTTATATTATTAAAATATTAAATAGTCGCTTGCAGTTATTATTATTATTTTTTTTGATTTGCTTTTAAATAGACAAACACTTTTCTTTTTTAAATTGTATAACAGTTCAACAAATTAATTTAATTATCTATTTTTTCTATGGTTATGAAAAATAAAAAGCAAGTAATTAATATTTAGTATTTTCGTGATTAGTTATGATAAAATAAATATTAAATTATGTATAATGTACCTATTATTTTGTTTATTTTAGTTTTTGTATTTGTTAATATATATTATTATAATTTCTAAAAACAATAGTTACAATTTAATGTTTTTTATCGTTTATTTGAATCATATTATATTAATTATACCCGTAAAATAAATATTCAAAATCAAATAAACTGTTTATTACTAATGTAGTAAACTTTTACTATTTGAATTTCGAGTCTTCTTTAAAATTTCAAAATAAAATAAATATTTTTTTTTAATATTATTACTATAGCATGTCCATTGTAATCAACGGAACTTTATGAATTAATGTTTCAGAGAGACATGTGCTTCTTTAGGTGATTTTGAAACTAAAATGAATGATGCAATTGAGCGAAATGCTCTCCTTGAAGTAGAACTTGATGAAAAAGAAAGTTTACAAGCAATGGTACAAAGGCTAAAAGATGAAATTAGTGGTAAGTCAATCAAAACTTATTTTATTTTTGTTAAATATGTATTGGACAGTTGTTATTTATAATTTTGGATTTGTGAAAACTCTTTGAAAATTCAAAAGGCTAATAGTTGATATTATGATATTCTATTGGCATTTGGTGTCATTGATTATTGTACAATTAAATTAAATTTGCCGTACAAAAACTTAAAGTATAGTGTATTATTAGAGTATCAATTTTAAAATATAAAACCTATAAAAATACTTTTATTCAATTGTACAGTAAATTGTATTGTTTTTACAATATGTATATAAAATAATTTTGATGTTAGATTATGACACAAAAGATTGCTACTAATAAACAAATAAATGAATCATTAAAATGCTTATTCATTGCGGATTGATATAATTTGTATCTATGAAATTGAATTGTACATATCAGTTATTGAAATTAAAAAATACATTTTTGATCACAATGAATGTCATTGTCTCGATGTTAACTCAAGGTGAAATTTACTATTACAAATTAAAGCGTTTTATTTAATAATGATGCATATCAAATACACTTCTTTTTTTTTTTTTTATTCGACAATAATATTGGTATTGTAGAATTAAAAATAGCTTATTTTTTATTTTATCGAATTTTGTAAACATCTAATTTAACTTTTTTTTTTCAAACTACTTATTCAATTGGTTAAATTATTCATTTTTATATCATAAATATTTAGAGCATCACTTCAGCAGAAACATCTTTATTGGCAAATTAAAAACATGTATTATTTTTAAACAATAAACAAATGCAAATGTATATTAGTAATATAAACAAGTTTATAGTAAGAGGTTAGATCATTAATAGTCAAATCAATTTTTGTTGCTTTTTTTTTTTTTTATTTAAATGATTTTCAAAAGATTTTATGATAGCAGTACCTCCCCCCTCAAGTTGGGGGTATAAATTTGCTGCTGTAACAACAACCTAATTACCAAATATGATTGTTCATCACACGTTTTAATTTTCAATTTGTACTGTTGATACTTGGCCATTCAAGCAAACACATAATATTATGTGTCGGACTCATTGTGTACCATTGAGTAATACTCAGTAATAGTGTAGTGGTTATTCAGTTATTTTATAATAATAAGTGATAACAATGTTCATACCTTAGCAAAACTACCACTGTTATCACATTAAATGAATTTTAACAATTATAAACAATCAACATAATCAACTAGTTTTAAAATTGAATAATAAACTATTTCAAGAAAAAATAACTTTTTAACAAAACTATTTATGTCTATTAACTGTCAATTGATTTGAGTTAATTTCTAAGTCAAAATGATTGGCTAAGTGCCTAATATGTTTAAAACCTTTACTTAATTTTATTTTTTCAGAACTTAAACAAGAAATTCAAAGTAAAGAGCGTAAATTAAATCCTGATATGAATGAGTCACAAGCTGCAGCTGCTGTGAGACGGTGTAGTAGTTTCAGGGCAGCAGTAGACAATAGACGATTGTCGTCTTCAACAGAAACTGCACCAAAAAGTCATACGAAAAGTAAATTAACTAATATTATTTATAATTTTCAATTATTTATTATCTAATTTATTTTTATTTATCTAGGCTTAAGTGGAACTGTATTTCATTCACCACCCGCCAAATTAGCAAGAGTTGGTGATATTGTTGGAGATCTGATGAGAAAAGTAAATGTAAGTTAATCGATGGTGGTTTTCGTGTAGTATGTGATCTACCATATTTAATATAATAACTGAATAAATATTAACAGTTGTCCTATACAAATTTAAGTAGTACAATTAAATGGGATATATGTGTATGTTAGGAAATAGTTAACAAAAAATGGATATAAAAAGATATGTGCGAAAACTAAAATGTTTAAATCAAGGTGCTTAACCTTGCTTAATCAAAACTACAGAGGTTTTATATTTCTATCAAGCAAAGCATAATTTCATATTTTATTATATTTAAATTTTAAAAAATTATGAAATTGTTGTTTATTGACAACAATTAATTAAGTAGTGTATAATTAATTTGATTTAATTGAAAATTTTAATATAATTTGTCTTTTTCGGCATGTTCACAACAAAATAATTTGAAAGCTTTACAGTTAGGTAGGGTTATTTATAAAACGATTCTTAGATTTTATTACAATTTAAGAGAACCCATTAAGCCCTTCCCATAGTTTTTCTATTTAATATGATATTCTTATCAAGGTTGTTAATGTTTCATATATGAGCTAGTAGCTATATTTAATATAATCAATCTATATAACATTTATAGTTCAAGTTTTTTTAGTACGCAATTAATCTTTTCACATTGACCTAGACTGGATTTTTTCACAAATACTTGGCCATTTAATCTATTTTGTTGTTTTTAATTAGTATTAATAAAATGAGGTCAATATTGTTTGATTAACATGGAAGCAGAAATATTAATCTCGTTTAGTTATCAATTTCAAATATGTGATGATTATATGTTTTTTTTTTTTTTTTATATATATATATAATTACATCATTACATTTTTGTAATTGATAACTATACTAAATTAATATTCTTGATACTACGTCTATCAAATTCATATTGACCTCTTTCTATGAATAGTAGTTACAAACAACCGAGTCATAGTCTTAAAACATGTTAATCAATAAAACTAAAAGGGCAAACAGTAAAATATAATTGTTTAATTTCCATTAATTGTATGGTAGATCTTATACAAGACGAAAGCCTCTTTTATTACTATTACTAACAGTTTTGAATGTTTGTTTTATTCACAGGTTCTTGAACTCAAATTGGTGGAAGCTAAACAACTGAATGTACCTAAAACGCAAAATTGTCCTTTCTAACAAAACGCTTTATGGCAGACCACACCAGTGGTTGGCCTTCTGTAGCTGAATTATGTATGCTATTCGTACTGCTGCCGAGAATCCTCATGTTTTATATGTATATTGCTCTCTGAAATGTATTATTCTATCGATCTATGGTGATCTTTATGTTCATGTCTCAATAAAAAAAAAAGTTATATTAATTAAATATTAGTCGTTCAGTTGCCTTAATGATACATTTGAAATTTTAATTTTTTACAACACAAATGTTTTACACGGTCGGTTTTTATTTATGATTTTTTATTTTATTATTATTTAATTATACATTTATATACATAATATAAGTACATAATAATTACTTTACAAGGAGACTTATGACAAAGTTTTATTTTTATACCTATTTTATTTACTTATAGATTAGTATAAAATAAGGCCTTATAACAACAAGACATGGACCCTTCTTTTGTAGAAAGTCAGACAATAATTGTGTTTGTACAAATCCTTACAATATCATGCACATACAAATATTTTTTTAAATCACATAAATTTGTTTCTGTATAGAACAATAATTATTACTATTGTATTAAAAAAATATATATATACCTAATATAAAAAAAAAAAAATATTGTACATATATATATGAATAATATATTAAAGAAAACCTGTATAAGTAAAAATGAAATTTAGAGTTTATAATTTTTGTTTCGTTTTTTGCTACATTTTTACAATTTATATGAAAATGTTGACTAGACTAAATCACTTAAGAATTAAAACGTTAAACAAATAAAAATTGTTTAAAAACGAAATACACCTGTGGAAATCATTCATTGCGGTGGTTTTATAATAATATATAGAGTACATCAATAATTGAAATCATCATTGAGACTTGAAAGAAATTTTAGTCGATAAATATGAATATTTTACCCGAATACGGTATGTACGGCGCTAATATTTCGAGTAAATATTGAACAGTTCGTTATATACATGTATAATATTCATTCTATGGACACGAATACAATATAAATACAAATTTTAAAAAACAAACATCGGCATTGAACCTTAACCGTAACAAAACGAATATTGTTCGTTTGAGATACTTATAAATAATGTTATAATTAATTTAGACTATAAAATTATTCTACGATAATATGTTAGTGTTCTCGTTAAATACATAGTATGATGAAAACAAAAAATTACATGTCGCTATACATATTATTTGTTTGAAACGTTATTTATTTTTTTTTTCATTAATTCTTCTTAATAATATTTTATTAGTGTTGTATTTATTTATCAAAACCTAGTCACGGGCCTTAGGAAGACGACAACGTTGTCGAGTCACTTATCGTCAAAAAGTAGAAAAAAAAAAAAAAGTATTTTTTACACGAAAATAATATTATCACAGACAAACACACTGAACATTTTTTTTTTTTTTTTTATGGCACCATCGAGAACGACACAATATTAGGTACGATTAATAAACGGTACTCTTGGGCGAGGGGAATACAAAAAATTCGTCATCATCGTCATCATCATCACAGTATCCACTCGAGGAAAGAACCGCCGAACCAGACGGCGACAACCGGTAACATGTACGCGGCCAACGCCCTCTGCAGCGTCGGTTTGGGCCTGTGGCCGGCGCTCGATCCCGTGCCCGTGGTGGTTGTCGGATCGACGCGGTTGTCGTCATCGGCTTTCTTGACGGCCGTGTTCGGCGGCGCGGCGGTCGCGGTCGCCGGCGTGGTGGTCGCCGACGACGGTGTCTGCGGCGTCTGCGCGCCGCCCTCGACAGCCACCGTCGCGGACGGCGGTTCAGAGTCCTCGTCGCCGGACCCGTCCCCGGACGACTGTATCGGACCGATGCCGCTGGACTCGCCCCCGTGGAACACTTCCTCCATGTCCCACTCGACGTCCAGCCCTTGGTACGCGTTTTTCAACAGGTTGGTGAGCGCCTTCAGGGCGAACACCTGTTCGTTGAGCAGGCTACTGGTACGCCCAAGGTCGACGGGCACCTCGGGGTTCCTCCTCTGGTTTTTGATACCGTCTCTCATCACCTCTTTCGTGTAACTGCGGAACAATAAAAACGCTGTCGTTAGGTGTATGCGGCAGAGCGCGGGCCTGTCCGATTAAAGAACCTTAAAACATCAAAACGGCTACGGGCAGAAAATCCGTGTCTATCTATCGAATCTATCAATCGAGGTCCGGACGTTTTACGGGACGTTTAACGTGTCGATTAGACCGTAATCGCCTATAGTCCCCGCCGGGCCCGGCGTCCGTAAACGGTTTACGAGCAAATAAAACAACGCCGTCCTATCGATCCGCGGGAACGGTAATTAGCGTTCGGGGATATTTCGGTAATTCGGCCGGCGACCGCGAGACCGCGGGCCCGCGCATAAAGCGCGCGTGACGACATATCAATCGCACGCGTCGTGCAAAAAAAAAAAAAAAAATAAAATAAAAAATAAAGATCATACCTAGCCAACGCCGACCCGTTCCAGCAGGTAGTGTTCTGTCCGGTCTCGATGACTGCCACCTCGTTGTTGCACACCTCGTACGGCAATCGCTTCCAGAAATTCTTGGTGGACGCCACGTGCGTGCCGATGTCCTTGAGCAACCTGTGGAATGCGAAAGCCGGACCTCCCTGGTCCTCTTCCTCGTCTTCGAGCCCGTCGCTCTTGTTGTTGTTCTTTTTCCGGTTCTTGTTGTTAGCGGCGCCGCCGCTGTTTCCTCCGTTCTTAGGCCCGTTATTGTTCTTGTTCTTCCTCTGCTTCTTCCGGTCGCCGTGTTCCGCATGTGGAACCACCCGATCTTTTTTCTCGTTCCTAACCACCGTCGGTTTCGAGTCGACGTATTCGTTGTCGTCGTCGTCTCCGTCGTCTTCTTCGTCGTCGCCGTCGTCGTCTTTGGCAGAAGCTTTCTTGTTTTTGCCATCGTTCATCACCTGTCCCTGTTGGTAATCATCGTAATCGCCGTCGTACACGTCTCGACGACGACGCCTACTACTAGTCGGTCCCAACTGGGGTTTACCGCAATTCGCGAATACCTGTGGAAACGCCACGAGTTAATCACCGTACACACGGGTATTTCAGCGAAAGACCGTCTGAAACGTCACTTTTAGAGGGGGTACATTTGTACCCTGCCGGGGAGGCACAAACGCAAAACGCCCACTTACCTTTTGCGAAACTTTCGGGGCGTTCTCTTGGAAATTCATTATGCCTTCGGATATCTTTACGTTGATCGGGATGACGACCAGCTCGATGTTGAACGGTCCCAACAGACGTTTCTTTACTTTTTCCATGATGTCTGCGGATAGAAATTAATACGATTTTCGTTTAGCAACGCAGTAGCAGCGGGCACACCGGCGACAGGCGTGTATACAACGGGATTTATCGGGAAAATCGCACTCACCCAAAAACGCGTTCCAATCCTGATCGAGTTGCGAATGATACGCTAGACATCCTTTCATCACGTTCAGACAGTATCCGTTACAGGCTTTGGAGTTTTGGAGTCCTTTGCAAGCCGGACACTGGGTCATCCGGGTGAAGCCGACCAAGCATTCCTGGGTGGGCATCATCTGAAAACGGATTTCGTTGACTTAAGTACGGGGGTTTACACCGTAGCGAGTATGTATACGGCGCACACGACGTTACTCTAGATTAGCTAATATTAGATTTTCGTCCCTCCCACCTACCGATAACGACGTGACGAAATCGTTATTATTATGCGTATCCGTGATACGACTATACGAACCTTGTTGATGTTGGTCAAAATATCGCCGGCCAATTTCAGTGCCTGCACGTACGTTCTGGAAGCGACGAACGATCTCTTCAGCGGCGCCGACAGTTTGTCGGGCACGTCTCCAAAAGGCGCCACCTCCGACATGCTCTCGCTGACGCACACCAAATACCTGCGCCGAACACAATCGCCATGTTAATACGTTATTGTAATATAAGTCGCTGGAGCTCAAACGGGAAAGGAAACTCGCCACAACACATTCGTCCGTCAAAATCATCTCTCAGAATCGGTGGCGCGACCAGTGGGATGGGATGGGATGGGAGGGGGAGGGGGTGTTTTGGATATCTGGACGCCTCGCTATATCCGCGTATAAGAAACATACGTTTATTTAAAATTGTTAAAAAAACGTATTATTTTCTTTTTAGGCACCTACCTAGACAAGTGTGTCCCCCGTTCGACAAATCCCGATTGTACCACCAGTCGGAATGTTGCACTTGTAAGGGCTTATCTGTGGTTTACGACGTATAATAAATCGTAAAAATTACGTTTTTTTTTTAAGAAAAAAAAAATAATAATAATAAATAATATTCTCGTTTAGGGGTGAAATATTATACCCCGGACGACACCGCCAACATGATATTTTGTTTTTGTATTCAAGATAAATCAAACTTAATAAAACGCGCAGGTCCCGCTCAAATTCAATATAATATTATTTAAGCGTTTGAAATTTGGGTACGGCGTGTAAACGATTTGTTCGCTTTTTATACTTGGCTTCTTTTTCGAAATTGTTTTCGGCCAAATATGAATAGCTTCGGGTCGTGTATCGATTGCCAACATTTGCTGGAAAAATGAAGATAATAAATAATATTTCGCGATCCAAAAATCGGCTTATACGCTCGAACGGACTTTAACGGAAGACGCGAGTGCCGCACGAATAACTCGGCGATTCTATGTATGGAAAACGCGATGGAAATCTCGGAAACTCAATATGTGAATTCAGCTGCGAAAAGAAGTCGCGTGCAATCGGATTTTTTTTTTTGGAAGGGGTCGAGGGAACGGGAAAAAGAACTTTTCGTGAGATTGTCTTTGACAAGCCATTCCGCCGTCTGTACATTTTATAGGAGGATCCCTCGAGAAACGTTCAAAGTATATAAAGTATAGAGAGTTAACGCGATATACGTGTTTAACACACGAACACCCGAAGTATAAGTTATACACGCACACGCACACTCACACAAACTACTACTACTACTACTACTACTACTACTACTACTAATTCGAATAAATATAAACGAAAAATCTGCTCACTTGGAGTCGAACGTATATTGGCTGTTCATAACGGTGAACATTTTCTGGCACAACACGGAGAAAAAGTTTTCCAACACTTCGATAATGTTCGTGTTGCCGGAGTCGTAATACTTTTCCAAGTCCCGGAACAAGTCCTGGAACAGGTACGAGTTTTGTTCGTACATCATCCCGTACGTTCTTTTGAACATGTCGTGAAAGCCCATTCTGGCCTTGTTCAGCATGTCCCTGAAGTATTCTGCAAGAGACACGAAACATATAATTCGTTATCGGCATAATGATTCCGTCGGTTGAGCCGCGCGAGCCAGACTTATCCTTGCTCAAAAGTGCACGTGCACAATATAATATATGTACTCGGGATAATCAACACAACGTAAGGACGCTCATTGTATCGGAAAATGTTATCTTTTTTTCGGAATTTGTAGCTCTAAAATGTTGTACGTTTTCGTTAGTTGTCGCCCTTATTTTAGGCAATGCAACGACGGCAGATTTTTCGATTTTCAAACAGCGGTCTACATTAAAGATTTCATAAATAGACGAAGTTTTAGTTTAAACAAATTTTAATGTTAAAACTTATAATTTCGGTCAACCCGCGCGTTGACGAGCGGGGATGGATCCAGTTTTTTTTTTTTTTTATAATTCTATAGACCCCGACTTGACTATATCCCAATCACAGATATTTATGATAATATAGTATATTATATTGTAAACTGTATTTGCGTTGTAAAAAATTGTCACCCCCCCCCCCCCCCGGATCTTTGTTCTGGATCCGTGTCTGTTGACGAAATATTCCATTTTTAAGTTTGCCGTTTTGCCGGTAGTGAGAAACTACAGTGGATCAATATTTAAACGCCGCCCTACTACGCAAATTATGCCCCACTACATTCATCCTATCCGAACTTTAAAGTGGAATATCTCGTCAATATGATAATCAAAACCCGGTAGTGGTTTCACCACCAAAAATACCGGTAATGTAACCGAACAGAGTTGCTATAGTATATTAAATGTTCTAAAACACAAACTCCGAAAAAAGTTAACATTTTACGAGTCGTAATGAATAATATTATGAATAATGTATTGTATATTATGTAATGTATTATGAAAAAAATTTCAATTTTATTTGTATAATAATACAAACACCTTCGGTCAAAAGAAAAAAGGTCGAATTCATAAAAAAAAAAAAAAGTTTAAAAAATGGGAAAAATGACGGAAATTATAGTACAATTTTTGTTGAAAAAAATTAGCCGCACAAGAAAATTATACGCAAAAAAAAAAAAAAAAAAAAGTGCGAACAATCGACTCGGTCCTTCCTCCTTGGGACAAAAGATGTCTTGTAAATAAACTATAACGACACACGGCACGATAAATTCGTACAGATTTGTTTGTGGTTATAACGGTACGTTCCGTCGAGCAATGTATAACTTCTATACCGTATAAACTCGAAATATAGTAGGTATAATTTTATCTAAATAAATATCGTTATTATCAATCATTATATTTCAAATATTTATAATTTGCATAAAAAACGATCGTCTTACCGTCGAATTTCGTAGCTTTCTCTTTGTACATGACGCTCAGGGTGTTCAGCGAAGTCTGCAGTTTGTCGTCGTACAGATCCCGGCCCACCGTCACCAGCTGCGGTTCGGAATTTTCGCCGCAGCACGTTTCTTGCGATTTTCCGTTTCCGCATACTTGCAGGGGAACGCCTGTTCGACAAAAGAAAAGCGCGTTAGAAAAAAAAAAAAAAAAAAAAATAAAATCAACAAAAATGTCAACGAGATAATATTGTAACATTATGGGTAGGCGGTGTTCGCGCGCATTTTGCGAAACACGGATCGCGTGGATAACATTGAGCTCATCGCGTATTTTGTCGTCCTCGTTGCGTTCGCGCGATCGCGTATCGCGCCGCGTGCGTTTTTCGATCATCCGTAGACTCGTGTAAACAACGGCTGGGGCCTGCATTTGCGGAAAAAACCCGCCGATATTATTACCGATTAAAACCGCGGGCCCCGCGTTTGTTGTTCAATATTATTGTATCGTACTCGTATTGTTGACTCGGCTCCCGCGAGTAGGTCTCGTTCGGATTTGAGAAAAAAAAAACAAAAAGGCGCCTCGAACGATCGCCGGTCGACTCCTGCGCCTCGGCATAGGCGGCGTACTCCCGTATGGGCGCCGATGAATGAAAACAAATCCCCCTTCCTCTCAAAAAAAAAAAAAAAAAAAAAAATACAAATTCGTCCGGGGTCGCTTGACGTGATGTGTAAAAACGCATACGTGTAAAAACGTCCGATAAATCGTATTGTTCCGAACGGCGGTACAATAACATACGAGTGTGATGGAGGCTAATCGTTTTTGGGGGAAGGTGAGTAGTGGTGGGACGAAATAAAAATAAAACGAAAAAACCCAGTCAATTGGACGCGTCTCGGAAATTGGTCGGATGTGCGTTCGAGATTCTGTATCGCGCGCGTCGTTCGTTTGACACGGGCAATTTGTATTTAGAGAAGCGATAACGTAAAAAAAAAAAAAAAAACAACGAATTCGTCAACAATAAGCGCTACACATAGGCGCGCGTTGCGAGTGTTGTATATCATATTACGCCTATAACACGAAATGTCTTGATCAAAAAAAAAAAAAAGAAAGAAAAATTTAAAAAACCGTTTTCTTTTATTCGGCCGTAATCGCTTTTTAAATGTTTTCTCTCGGGCGTATAATAAAAATGATCGGTGGATTTTTTTTTTCAACCTATTCACAAACGATTTTTCCCGTTATGCGATTCGCTTTTGTCTAATTTTTTTTTTCGTTTTTTTTTTTTTTTTTTTTATTCTATTTGGACAACGCCCGTCTATATTTCCATTCGGATACGTTATTGTAATACACGAGTGCCCGTGTACGCATACGCGACGCGGCGGTGACGAAACGCCGGTGTGGCGCAACGGAAATTTCAGAGGACTTCCATTATTGCGCCGTGCACCGTGTACTCGTAATGATATACCTACCTAATCACACAAACATTGCGAAACGCGCGAACGCCTCAATAAAGGTTTTTACGGACCGTTACGGCGTGTGTGCGTTCGTATATGCTTTTATTGTTTTTTTTTTTTTTTTTTTTTTTTTTTTTATCCATATACCGCTCGTAGAATGCCGGTAGAAACCGACGACGGGGCGAGCGACGGACGCGAGAAACGTCGGTGCTTTTGTTATGCACCGCGCGGACTGCGCGGCGGCGTACGTAATGCACGCAACGGCGGCTCTTATTATTTCGTTTTTTTATTATTTTTTTTTTTTTATCAACGCCCGTTAAACAACATCAATGTTTGTGATATCGTTTTCCGGCGTGGGCTTATTATAAACCCACTCGGTCGGTTTTTATCGCTTTCGCCGCGTTAGAAACCGCAGTGCGATAATCGGAACGCCAAAGGAAAACCGTCTGAAAACAAACGAACAGAAAAAAAAATGCCCCCGTCATCACTGTACGCATTCAAATACATAGGCTTTGTTGTATTATAATCCGCGGAGGTCGGCACGCTTTACGGGGTTATTTATGTTACGCGATATGTCAAAACGTTTCGGCGGAATATTCGCATCCGTATCGGGGGAAAAAAAGTCGATAATTCGTCGACGACGACGTTTACGAAAACGTAACACAATAATCATATAGTACGCCAGTGCGCGATATTATAACACGGGTGATGCCGTTTGTTCGAGATTAAAAATGAATACGGTTATCGATTTTATTGTAATTCGTCGATTTATCAACAGTCTTACGACCGTTTCGATAATGCCGATACTTTGTGCAGTACAACGAGAAACTTTCGCCGGCTCCGTTTTCCTAATTATTCCGTATCGTACTCCACGTTGTAATGATTTCGAATTTCTTCTTGCGAGCGTACAACGTAGAAAACCCTAAACTGATAGGAATTGACTAATAACTATAACTCTTCTTCGAGGGGGGGGGGCGGGAAATCGTTTTTCGTCGTTCAATCATTATTGGCGTTGTAACGAGCTCGGAGCTGACGCTCTGTGCTCGAACGATTTATTTAATGACGGAATTCCGCCGACGTCTGCTGGTGGTAGAGGATTGAGATGGATAGAAATTCATATAACTACTAATTACTTTATTTTACAACTCATATGATTTAAAAAAAAAAAAAAACAGAAATAGAAAACGGACCGGAGGTTCTTCCGCAAGGGCTTGGACGTGGACCGGTCTTGACGTGAGACGGTGGCGACGATCTGGAATCTGTAACCGTTCTGTCTTAGGTGTGCAACAGGACCTGTATGTATACGGATCGGCCGGACGCTACGTGATTCCCGAAGGTTGAATTAATAGAAGCATAAGGAAGCAATAAGGAAAAGAGAATAGGTACACGGCGCGTGTCGAGGTCCCCTGCGACAATCGGATATTATATTATTGGCGTGGGTATCGGCCCCGACGTGCTTGTAATTATATAGTTTAAATGGGTTTACTACAGCGTGATAAACCGTCAATTGTTCATCGAAAAAATTGCACGCGCAGCTACGCGCGTAGTATTTCCGTCGGGTTTGGTCGGGTTGAATAATATTTTGAATTCGTTTTTAATTCGGCCGCAGTCGGATTAAGCGTGCCCCTTTACTTCATTGGTCGGTAAATCATCAGTCGGGTCCAAGTCGGTTGTTCATTAAAACTGGGCAGACAAATACGTTTAGAAATGTAAGTAATCGGCCGACCGATGTTCGTTCAAATCCAACGCAGACGATAGCCGTTGTATTATTATTGCATTCGCGAAATCATATATTGTGTAGAACAAAAAACAATCGCTCGTGGCGGTATAGGCGGGGAGTACTTTTTATCGGCGCGACCCCGATAAAAAAGAAAAAAAAAAGAAAAAAAACGGTCGCGTAACAGTTGCCACCACTCGCCCACCCCGCGCCTTCGTGACGGATTCATTTTGAACGGTTTTTTTTTCCCGCCGGAGACTTCGGAATCTTCGCGGCGGGCGGGCGGGCGCTCGCGACAGCGCAACGAAAACGGGGCGGCGAAAAGTCTCGGGGCGGATTTCGCGACGTCGCGCGGTTAGCGCTGAGACACGGACAGTGGACAGTGTCGCCGTCGTTGTCCGACGATTATCGCGCGCGTACGTCGTGCGGGTATGACGCGCAGCGTGTAATGTCGCGTAGTAGCGGCGGCGGAAAAGGGGAGGGGTTTAGTGGGTCGCAGGGGAAATATTATAATTTGTCGCGTACCGCGCGCGCACCCGACGCGCGATATTAATTTCGTGTTATCCGCGCCGCGTTTACGACTGGCGAGGCGGCGGCGGCGGCGGCGGTGTTCGGGCCCCGTGCGTAACACAACAACGCGCACGCGGCGACAGAGAACCGAATGCTCTCCACCGACGGGTTTCTTCGGTCGCGGGGCCGCACACAACACCCGCCGACGAAAAAAAAAATACATCAACGCCGTCGTCGTTCGCGCATTATAATATCACGTGTGCGTGTGCGCGCAGTAACAGGAAGCCAGTAAATTTGTGTTTACGCGTATACGCACGAGGGGAGAGAGGAGAACAAAAAAAAAAAAAAAAAAAAAAAACCGTTTTTCGTCGGAACACGCATTACAATATCGTATACATTTTATTACTGTTTTTATTATTTTATTTATTTCCCCCCCCCCGAGACGTCGCGGTCTTCGCGCTCGCACACTACAACAGCGGTGGTCAATGATCTCGTTTTTTTTTCTTCCTATATATCACTCGCGCTACGCACAATAATATAATACACGCGTATACGGATTACAATATTATTATTATTATTATTATACTCTCGTCAGCTCTCCCCCGCGCGCGCTCGCCTACCTATCGCTCGCTCTCTGTCCGTCCGTCTGGCGTTTTTTCTTCTCCTCTCGTTGATATCACTCGCCGCGCCATACGCACTCTAATGACCCACCCGCCTCCGGCGATACATACCTCGTATCTGGTGGCCGCGTACGCGCATTATGCCCGCGCACGGTTTATCTATCCATCCGTCCGTCTATAGATATTATTAACCGGCGGTGGCCGTCGATTCGTGACAATGTCTTCCGACCACACAGGCAGTCGCCCCGGCTCGGCGGCCGCGAGAGATATCGGAGGGAAAAAATTATAAACAAAAAACAAAAACGGCACGCATACGCAGCAGGTGCACGGTGCCCGTGTGCGACGTTCGCGCGTGACGGCGCAACGGCGAACGGAGAATGTTATGCGGCCAGGGCAAGTGACGTTTCGGATTGTTACAATAATAAACGCGCGCGTTATGCTATTATAATAATACGTGGACCGCGGGTGTAATGAAACAATAATTGCTCGTTGTCGGGTAATAATTTTATTATTATTATCGCCGTACGGCCGGGTACATGCGCGCGCGCGCGCGTGTAGCCGGCGAGTAACAAACAACAGAAACGTTATCGCGAACGGTGGGTGGCCGAATTAAAAACGAAAAAAAAAAAAAAAAACCTCATCATTCTGTACGGTTGATTGCCACCTTTACGTTATTATAGTTTAATAGGTTTGTGTTTTTTTTTTTTTTTTTTTTTTTGGCTATAATATCGCGAGAGAGACGGAGAGAGATATAAAAGTCAACGCCTCCGGATGAGTCATGTGTACCGATTTCCCCGGGTCCCGCACTCCATCTCCCCGCCGAAAAAATACCGAGCCCCGAGGCTTCAACCAGATTCGATACACACACACACATATATATATATATATGGTATTTATACTGCAGCCGCGGTAGTAGTCTCCGGTGTCGTTTTCGTTTTTTTTTTCCCCCGCAGACAAAGGTCACGAAAGAAGAAAAAAAAAAACAACCATCTCCGTCGCGATAAAAACGCGCTGTTTTAACGGCCGCTGCGTGGGGAAATGAGTATCCCGCCGACACAATCTCGTTAAATCTCATACGAAACGCCAACAGACCGGGCTTTATTTTCCGGAAGTCAATCCGCACACTATTTCCGTTTCGCTTTTGATTTTTTTTTTTTTCATACACCTTTTACCAGCGCCTATCAGCTATTGTACATAATAACAGTTCATTAATTCCAGTTTTCGCGCGCGCGTAACGACGACTTTACGCCGAACAATACAATATTAATGACGGCATTTTTTTTTTCCCCCCGTCGGTTCATTTATACATTACGCCGCGGCTATAACGTTGAAAAACTGTTAACGTTACACAATTTTCGGTCGGCACCATCGATTTTACGCCGTTAGTTTTGAATTTTCGATATAAAAACGAATCGGTATGATACGTTATCGTACCATCAATCATCACACAAGGTAACATGCGCCATTTGTCTGCGCATTTGTACGATGGCTTCATTTTCTCTTGGCAATTTATAGTCGTTTCAAGCCAGCCACGAAGATTTGTGTACGGTACAATGTTTCACGCGCCTAATCGGTGTTTAAAAATGTCGAGGAAAAACCGACGAACCCGAACGCGAACGACTCGCCCACCCTTTACTGCGTTTGATAATATGCGTCGATTCGCTTTAATATTAAAACTGACGGCACAAAATCGGTTCGGAGAAAATTTGACACTATCCATTTGTCGATATTATGGCCGGAACGTATTATTCGTCGTTTCGTATCCGGAAAGAGTGGCTCGAGTCGGTTTCGTATGGTTTTCAATACGTGCGCGATTCGGACCGAGAAAGAAATAAAGTACGAGAAACGATAATCGAGCGCATGATATTAGACGAAATTTTTAGGGGGGGGGGGCGGGGAGGAAATCCCGACTTGTCCCGCTATACTTCCCCGGGACCAAAGACCAGCGGATACCGGGCCTATCGGGTTTACCCACTTTTCTCAGGAAAATTAACACAGTTTTTGAAATCGAAAATTTTGTTTTAGTTATCTTTCTTATATTGAAACCTAACCCGTACAAATATTTCTAACTTTGCCTCTGCCAAAGACGTACCCGCGGAATATCGTAACGAATAATGTGACGACGGTATAGTAGCGTTTCGACGGAAAATCCTTTAAACGTCGCCCTTCCCCTCCGTGTCCCGCAAACGTACGAACGCGTAAACAACGTAATTATTTACACGGACGCGCGTGTTTATACCGTTTGCAGTCGTCGTCGTGTTCGGGTCGCTTTTGTATACAATCGACTCGGAAATACGAAATTTCAACACGTGCACCGTGTATAGAATGATATTCTATTATAGACGCCCCGAAAATCCACGAAAAACCATCCGCCGAACCGTGGAAAAAACAATCCATTCTGTATTCTTCAACTACCATCATACAATGTGCAGGGGATGGTCAACCACCGTCGTATTATAAGACGCACTCACGGAAAGCTTTACATTTTTTCGGCATTTTTTTTTTTTTTCAAAACTTAAGAAACACTTTATTTAACCTAATAATTGTTTAGTAATACAATTTTAATAACAATACACACTGTAAATTATATGTACCATGTACTATATAATAATTTAAAACTATATTACGTGTACATACGTTTTAAAAAAAACTCTTTAAGTCAAATGTTTTGCCTAAAACATTGATAACTCGGAAACCTCAGGAAGTCGAAAAAATTACATTTCCTTTGAATTTTTCGACTTATCGAGATTCCACATTGTATGATGATCCCGAAAAGTTTTTATACGAGTCGTATTTACGGGAGGAAAAAAAATCAAGTATATCGCGGAAGATTACGCTGTAACATGCGATTCGGAAGATCCCCCGTGCTGTATAATAATATAGGTACTCAATATAATTCATAATGTAGTCGAAATCGAGCACGTTTTCGTGTACAGCCGATGGATCACGACGAAATAATAAACAAAAAAAAAAAAAAAACGTAATATTATAACGACCGTCTCGGATGATGTCTATAATTGCGCCCAGGACGCATTTTCGTACGTCTGCGGATGTAATTTAACGGTTTCGACGATGTTATTTTCGAATTACAAGGCGTTTTCGGGACGCGGTATAATAATTTTTTTTACCCGCGTTCGTCCATAATACAGACGTACATAATAGTGTACGCATTAGGCGCGTGGGTATCGATATAAATAACACTGATCGCGACCATGTATATTGTGTTTTCATAATCGTATTAATATTTTTCGGATTATGCCGTCGTACCTATCATAAGAAAGAAAAAAAATAATGTATAAATATATATATACCGGATAATATTTACAGTCGATCAATCATCGTTTTCGTCGTATATAGCTGCTGCTGCCGCTGCTGCTCGAATCGCGACGATTGGTAATACGACTGAAATAAATTTATTAAACGTACACGTATGTACACTAATAAATAATAATCACCGTCGTTATGTACGGCGTGTTCCACGAAGATACGTACGTATTGCGACACCCCGAGATAACGAAGATAAATCGAATTGTGTTTTTTAATTTTTTTTTTTTTTTTTTTAATACGAGGACTATAAATATTCATATTTCAATTGAATGAATTTATACACTAATTGGGCGAAACATTTGGAAAAAAAAAAAAAAAAAATTAATTTTTAGTTAATTATTATTTTTCGAAAATTATGAAAATGACAATTTTATTATCGAGTTTGTAGTGTCTTTCCGAAACTGTGAACGTTTCGGCCTTTTTTTTTTTCATTGTCATTCGGATAATTCATACGTGTTTGTTTATCTCGAAACTTATTATTAAAAAAAAACTTATCAGAAAATGAGAAGAGATAATTATTTCAAAACGTTACTATGATAAAATTATTATTTTTCTCCGATTTAGAAAAAAAAAAAAATAATAACATTAAAAACCGCGAGGTTATAGTGAACGTAAAACTCGAAACGTCAGCATTTTCAGAACGGTAAACTCTACAAGACGGCCGTGTTGACATTTTCCGAAAATAACCGAATGAAAAGTAAATGTTTTAAAAACATGTCACCGAATCATAAAAACGTAATTAAAACACGGATATCCGAAGTCCGACCCCGAAAACGAGGGCGGCGAAAATCAATCGGCAACTCGACGTTTTAGAGCTGGAGGATTCGCAAGCTGTAAAAGAACAAAAAAAAAAAAAATTTCCCGAAAAACCGTTAATACTTTTCAAGACGTCGCAATGACGATACCTCGATGTCCGTCAGACGCCCGTGTAATACACAGAAATTACGGTTACGACACAGTACTTCCGACCGATCGTCTGCTGTGCGTGTAATATAAGGACGTAACTCTGTCCCGTTTCCGAACGTCCTCGATTGTTATTAATGGTCCGGCCGCCGCCGCCGACGAGGGAACGCCACTCCGTACGTTTTCATCAATCTCCGCCGCGTAACCGTTCCGAGTGCGCACGGGCAACGCATTATTATTACGCGTATTGATGTACGTATATTTTTCTGTCCCGGACGGCCGGTCTCGCAGTCGAGCGTACGTTATTAATAACCGATATTAACGTGTGTCTACGATATTAGGTACGCCGAGAACCGGAGAGAAACGCGGTTGTTGAAACTGCGGCGGTTAAAGTGGAAAAAAAAAAAGTGGAAGGGATCGGGCACGTACACGTTTACCGACGATTAACGGGCGTTCCCGAGACGTTCGTATTATAACGGTGTTATGCTAATAGGGTTTAAAAATAAACTGCGCCCTCCCTCACCCCCCCCCCCAAAAAAAAAAAAAATGAAAAAATTTCCAATTCATCGCGTGCCTACGCTCGGTACGAACAAACCTATAAAGTAAAACCGGGTCCGATTATGCGCACACGTATGGCCCTGCGATCGGTATCGAAGATTTTATCGTTTAACGCGACTAATCCCAGTTTTTAAATATACCTCAGCGACAATAACCAAAGCGTCAAAGCAGAACACCAACGATGCACTTTTAGTTTTAACATCATAGCGGACCGATCGATTGTCAAAATTTAAAGTTATATCTGTGACGTTATATCTGTATTTGTACGTTGGTTTTTATTTATTTTTTTTTTTTGCGATATTATAATTTTCAGGCGAGATGCCTTTGTCAATTGCGATATTCCGCATACCTATTCATATCTCGCTCGAGAGAACGTTATGCCCGCATCTACTGTCTCAGTCCAACCACCGGGTAACGCGCGCGGACGATACGCTCACGCAGAAAAAGTAAAACTAGCATAATTTCGAGTAAAAGTACCTATTATAGTGAAACGTATAGGGAACGCGATAGTTCGGAGGCAATGCCGTACGCGTTTTTTGGAATTATGAGCTATTAAAAAAGTCATTTAAAAATGAAAAAAAATAATGTTTTTAAACCGTTTACATCGAGCTTTATACATTGAACAGTACAAGAACCCACCCCATATTACGGTCCGTCCAAAATATTGTTCTCGATAAATTTCACGACCGGCACACCCCGAAACTGTAAAATCGACATCGAGCCGGTTTTTACTTATCCGCGTATGATGCAACCGTTGTTTCTGCGTGTTAACCGGCGGTTGGCGCGCAGCCGGCCGGACTGTCACCGCAGTGGACGCGGGTGCGCGTGTACAAACGCGGCCGACAGTGTTGCGAGTTCGGTGGCGGACCGAGTCGCTTTGAACATCAAAACCCGACGGCCGGCAAATCGGTTCCGCCGGACGCAAACGCGTTTTGTCGCGCGTACGCGAGACGGACGGGACGACGGGCGCACCGCGTGCCGCGCGGTACGCCGTCCTCTCTCGTGACGCGACGCACGCTAAACGCGCGCCAAACGTAACCGTAACAACGGCCAAAATCGAAAATGTCCGGACCGGCATGCGAACCCGCGGCAACAATAACCATAGCGCATTATAACAACGTTGTTATCCCGCATGCACACCGTACAGGCGTACAGTATTTTTATTATTCCGAGTGCGGCGAGTCGGCCATTTTGTAGGTAGGCTACGTTATACGTATATATATATATATGTGTGTACGCACGTATTTGTATACTCACATATTTGCTTATCTCGAATTCCGGTAAGATCAATAAGAAGACCGGAGAGCCGAGAGGAAAAAAAAATACTAGCTCGTTTTTCCCCTCCTACTCCCCCACCCCCCCGGATTTTCGGTAAATATAATATAGTCGCGCTATCTCCGTGCGCTACATATCCCGTGGTTCGGTTCGGGTGTCGATTGACATAACATAGTACGCTATTAGGCGCATCGCTGTCGAATCGTCTCCGTCACAATACGCCGGGCGACTGTTGAATTTAATAGAATTTACCGACGTTGTGCGTCACTACGGCGCGTACAAAACGAGACCCTGTACGAATGCGATTCGACGACATAATAGCAGTCTGTGCACGCGACAAAACGAGATAAACGTCATTCGGTATATTGTTACCGTACAGAAGCGGACGGAAAACGTTCAAAACAACGCGCGAACAGACGACAGATCGTTATAAAAAAAAAAAAAAAAAAACCAATAACAATAATAAATACCGGTGAAAAATGCGTCGACGGAGAGGGTCTTCCCAACGGATTTATGTCACAACGCTGCAGTAACCAGATACCGATAATCGATATATATAAAAAAAAAAAAAAACATAATAATAACAAAATAAAATTCAAAACTCAAGTAGGCGATGCAGACACTAGATAGGTATTGAAATTTAAAAATCCGACCGGGTTTGCAGTTTTTCCGCATTGTTATTATTTAATAAGGAAATTATCGTGAAAAAAAACGTATAAAGGCGACCCGATAGCAAAAGTGATTACGGACGGGCCGCGAGATTCGTAAAAACACTACAGTATCTTCGTGTTTATAATTATTTTAAATGTTTTTTTTTTATTTAATGGCTTACGGCCTAACGTGATCTGCGCAGTCATACGGTGTACAGGATATTTAATTTCTGTTTTTTGGGTGGGAGAGTGAAATGTATTTTTAAACCCGGTCAGCTTACCATTTTCATAAACAAATGTCACACACTTTTATTTGGAGGAAAAAATGTTAGAGTCAAGTCATCATATAATAGGATTCAATAATGTTTGGTTGGGTTGAGTTATAGTTCCGGAGAACGTCCCAATATACTTAATTAAATATAGTCCCTCATCTCTCGAAGTTTTTTCCACTTTGTCCGCTGGATGTCTGTACATAATATCGATTGCCAGCTGTTAGACACGGACGGGTCTCACAGAAGTTGTACGCGATTCGCAGCGGTATGGTAAACGCGAGGAAAAAAACATAAAAAATAATATTTTAAAAACATTTTTTTTTTTTTTTTGATTTACTCGGATAATAGTTATCCTTATCATAATCCATTATTATTGTACCGTTGGAGACTTTAATTAATATTCCGCACACTTTGCACTACGTATATAAAAAAATAGGCGAATTTTTATTTATGTATTGAAATGTGTTCGAGTTTTATTTTCCTATTTTTAAGACCTATTATTATTAGAACCGCGATAATAAAACAATTAAACTACAGTTTTCAACAACCCGGGAATTCATCTCGAAACGGACGTTTTAATTAAAACGTATAAATCAAGGGGTATACCTCTATACATATGTACATTATTATTTTTTTGTCGTTAAGGGGCCACGCCACTAACAGTCGATTTTCTTTTCACTGTGTGCAAAAGCGCAACTAAGAGAGAGGTTGGGGGTTGTGACCCCCCAAATATGTTTGTGAGTTTTTTTTACGAATTATACGTAGTATGTAGATGTATAATTTTTACACCAATATGAAACATAAATGTTGTAACGTCGAGTATAAATAAGTGATAATGTAGTTACAGCGTGGATTTTTTGAATGATACAAGATTTAAATAAAATATCATATAGTAGTAGGTATTTGAGAAATGGATACTTTGTCCGGCTTATTTTTAATATTTCTCCTCAATAGAAATGCCTTTATCATACATTACGCGTTATCACTTATAGATTATACGTATAATTCAAACGTTTTGTATTTATCGTTTGGTACGTCGCGTTAACAAGAAAACATTTAAATTTTGGAGTAAGCAAGTAGTAATTAATTTCATATTCTAATAAACATCTAATGGTTTTGTACATTAAAGACATTTTGTTATATTTCTAAGCTTTTTCTGTTATCATTTGTTGCTGCAGTTTGTTAAAAGGCTCTTTAAAGTCGGACCGACTGATTGCAAACATTATTTTTAACAGTTAGCACAATTACACTGTTAGCAGGGGCGTCATTTCAATTTTTTTCCACGAGATTGCGGATGCAAAACTAATACTGAAAATCTAAATCAATACAAAATCCTGGTGGTGCCACTGACCGTTTGTCCGGCACGCGTAGTATTGAGACAAATGCATTTGAGTTTAAGGCAATAAGAACTAATTATACATTTTATGAGGAACAATATTTGCTACGGACATTTTATGAATATTCGTGCGTACGACAGGTAAATTATAAGTAAAATCAAAAAGTAAGAAGTAAAAAGTAAGCCGTTGTTGGACCCGTATGGCAAATACTCTTCTTTATAAAACGTATAATATTTGGTCCGATCGTGCCGAATTAACAACCGGCAGCGGGTGGTCGCGATCGCGGAAATGCGGAATGCGCCTACTCGTTGCCGTCATCTGCATAATATACGTGACGCGGGACAGACAAACGAGAAAACAAATTAATTAATTGGTTTGCAATGTTTTCCCGTTGAGGACTGCGGTAATTTAATCAGTGATTTACAATGTCGGGTTACGAGTACGCGCGGTTCGCGCGGTCGTCGTATTAAGTACTTGTATCGACGATAATGGCGCGGTTTCTCGATTCACTAATAGCTCTGCAGCGATTCGTAAATGATATCGTTTTAATAAGAAATTAAAAAAAAATCGTTTAATAATTGCCGTGGGAAAAACAATTAAATACCGAAAGAGCGAGTACAATGATCGTCCGAGCGGCGACAGCGCCGCACACCGCCTCGTAAAACTAATAACGTCGTCGCCGCGCATGCCTACACACGGGAGTGAAAAAAAAAAAAAAAACGGATCCGATTTTCGAAATTTGTACGACCGTTTTGTTCGTATTATTACCTATATATGCGTACGCCGCAGTGTCCGGCCACACCGCATAAAATTATTTTATTATGTAAATTATTATTGTACTGGACCGAGAGAGCTGCAGCACACATCCGTTGGAATTCCGTGCGCGGCGCGCCGGCAATATTAAAATTCCGCTTCGGTACACCTATTCGGTATACCTACGACACGTCTAATGATCATCGAGGGAAATTATAATAATAATAATAATAATAATAAATAAATGGAGGTAGGCGTATCCGAACGGTTTTTTTTTTTTTTACTTAACTGTACCGGGTTAATAATGCGGTCAAATTTTCCCCGCAATATATTTAATTTTTCGAAAAAATGACTCGTATATAAAAACTTTTCGGAATTATAATATATCTGTTTTAAAATTGTACATTGTTTTTTTTTTTTTTTTTTTTTTTTTTAAATAGTTCATTGTTTTTTTGAAAACCAAAAGTAGGTAGCCGTTTCACCCCCGAAAANATTATAATAATAATAATAATAATAATAAATAAATGGAGGTAGGCGTATCCGAACGTTTTTTTTTTTTTTTTTTTTTTTTTTAAATAGTTCATTGTTTTTTTGAAAACCAAAAGTAGGTAGCCGTTTCACCCCCGAAAATAAGGTCAGTGTAACATTTTAGACTATATATAATTATAAAAAGTTTTTAATTGAGTCATTTATCAAACAAATAATTAATCTGTGGAAATTTGAAAGACCCCGTGGCGTAATTGAAACGGTAACTGCAAGAAAGACTACGCTGAAAGTCCACTTTTTCGAGTTTTCGCAACAGCGACAAATACAAACAAATTTATATTTTTTGAGTGTTCGCTGTAGTAATCCGGAGTTTTATTCTCGCCTTAACGAAACTTTCTTCAAATTTTATATTCATAACAAAAAAAAAGATCCGTTGTCTACTTTTGATCTCGACTCGAAAACGGTGGTCGTCATTGAGGTTTTAGTATTTTTGGAACGAAAATAGCTTTATTATTATTTTTTTTTTGGTTCTCGGCAACAAGAACGATAAAAACAGTCATTGTTATTTATAATTTGGGTGTCGCGCACAATAGAAAGTGATGTCGTTTTTAAAAGATGAATTACCGGGCAACAACGATTAACTGTCGCGGGGGATACGGGCGGAAATACGTTAAATTAATATATTTCGTTTATTGATTTGTGTTTTTGAAAAGCCCGGGATATACCGGGTGATTCGGTCGTTTAATAATATATCGAATGAAACAATAAAGATACGAAAATTTGACATTAATATCCTTTATAGCCTCGATTAAAATAAAGATTTAAACTACAATTTATTTGTTTCCTTATTATTTTCGCGTGCGTCAAGGCTATTTATAGCTCATTTTTGCAGCTTATCGTACATATAGAGATGCACGGGACACGTCCCCTTTCTATTATTGTAAAATGCAATAATTGCCGAACACTGAATTGTTTAAACGTTTAGATTAGTCACGCTCGGATTCGTCTGCTATCTGCAGTAAACGATTCGATTATTATTATTGTTGGCCGAGCACGCAACCGAATCACCGATCGATAACGAGAGGTCACCGAAATATTTAAGTGGTCGCATATAGGAAATTTGTGGGGTCTTTTTGAAAAATTGATAATTAATTGACTTGAGAATATTCAAATTTACTTTTGTACAATTTAGAAAAAAAAAAAAAAAAAAAAAATATATTTCCCGGTTATGCGCGTATGTAGATGTCACAAGTAATCGTATTTTATTGTGTGTGCGAGTATTTATTTCATGGAGTTTGTTCAAAAAACGTGTTCACGTATCAAACGTAATACGCGAAAGTACCTACACCCTCCAAAGTGATACGAGCAAATGTAGGTGTTCGGTATGAAAATTAAAGACAACGACATTATCTATGAGGTGCATACACCTATATCGGTTTTCGCTTCGTCCGCAAATAAAGACGACTGATAACGTGAAAAATCGCCTTTTTTTTTACAATATTAAAACAGGCCGCGACTTGTTTACAAAGCGATAGTTATTTAACGGATATCGCGTCTTATACGGATAAATTCGCGCGTTTTTATTTTCACCGTATAGGCTGTATTGTGGTAAATCGTACCCGCGGTTCGAGACGAGAACGATTTTTCGACGGAACGTTTTCGTGTTGGCCGAAACGCTCGCGCGCTGACGCGTCTTTTCGAGTGTACATTTTGTTTTATAACGAATTGAAAAAAAAAAAAAAATCCAAAGAAGAAAAAAAGCAGGCCGAAGAGAGCACCACATCGTTCGCGCAACAATGGAAAAAGGAACGGCGAACGAACCTGTGCCGAGAGGTACACGAACTTATTGAACCCGCGGTACACTGCAATATTATTATAATATCAAAACGCGAATCCGACACACGTCATCTACATAATATTTTATTACAGGTACGTTTTGTATTCGTCAGCGGCGAAAATCGTCTCGCAAAATGCCGAAATATATATTTTTATGGGTATACGTCCGAAACGAACGCTCCGTCGTGCGTGAAACGCGCGGTAACCTTGCCGCGGAAGAATAAAAAAAAAAAATTAGTAAAACTCATCGACGTCGTTGTGAATGAAGCCGATTTAGAGGAGTTTTTTTTTTTGGTAAATCATTTTTTTTCAATCGCTGCGCGGACCGAGTCCGTTGTTCGTATGTATACGTTATATTCTTTTCGGTTTCTGTTTTTTTTTTGCGGGTCGTCGTCGCGATGATTTCGAATCGGCTAAATAACGCGCAAATGTTATAATGGTCCGAAACGCGATATTTTTTTCCCATGTCGTCGGCATCGTGCGAAACGCTCGCTAGAATTTCACACGCGAGCAGTGTCGCTAAACTAAAATATAAACGTCAGACACACGCGCGAGTATAACAAAAAAAAAAAAAAAATAGTAAAAAATTCAAGTTAAAAAGAGTCGTCGACACGCGGAGAGCGATAAGACGAATTTTTATCGCACCGACTGCCGCGGGTGCAGTAGATTCATTTGTACCGTTGGTGGATTACGTAGAAATTTATTTTCGTATTTTATTTCATTTTTTTTTTTTTTCGAAAATCGGAATCCGTACATGCGGTCTCGAAGAACAATTTCCAACGAGTATTCGATCGCGGAAAACCACGAAATCGTACGTAGGCGCCAAAGTGTTGGACGATGGTTCGAGCATCCGTCGTATTATAATAATATGTTTAAGGAGCAAATAGTACCCTACAGACGATTAAAATTATAATAATATAAATTAACTATATAAATATTTAGTTTTTGAATTTTCGAAAAAAACTCGACCGAATGATCGTAAACTGATGAGTATTTTGTGGTTGTATAGACACCACGGTTATTGTAAACGACAATAGTATTTTTAAATTTTCCGTCTTTTTTTTTCTTCTATACTACGAAATGTCGTAGGTAAACGGTTCATGGGTAATTTCAAACCACTGTAAACAACAATAGCTACACATTATTGTAATTGTTTTTTTCTCTGGGGTAAGAAAGGCGTTTACGTTCATTACACCAAGGGCATCCGATACATTTTTTGAAATCTGATACTTATATACGTACGAAAGGCTATACTACGTCTATACGCGTTAGAGGGGAAAAAATACGAGAACTGCAGGTGGAATATCATTCCATGTAGTTAAAAACACCGAATTCGCCGAAAACTGTCTTTTGTGCCGTTAACAAAAAAAAAAAAAAACAAAAATGAAATATTTACAGATCACACGCTGGACGAATTAAACCTAATATACGTATACAATAAGTATTACGAATATATTGCTAAAGGGCTGAATCGGTGATTTTTAGATTTCTCGAAATCGCGGACCGTACGTCTCGAGACTGTATTCGCGATCGAATTACATAAATATTAATTTTTTGTCGTGAAATATGTAAACAAAAAAAAAACAAAACAAAAATGAAATATTTACAGATCACACGCTGGACGAATTAATTTCGTTGCGTTACCATCTAAGCGTTTTTTTTTTCTCAAACACGTCACGCCAAACTGCTAGACTAATAAACTATTATAATTCGCTTAATTTTAGTTTCCGCGGGGTGTACATATAGACAAAGATTTTTTTTACTAAAGTAAAATTGTTCCGTTTTTCTTTCGAAAACACCTTAAAAGATGCAGATTTTTCATTCGGCGGTAGTGTATTCGAACAATTTTTCTCGATTATCGAAAGTTTTTTTGCATAAAAAAAAATTAACGACAAATGACGTTATTACTTTTGTAGTTGATCTTGGTAATATATATATGTATGCATACAATAACCATCACACCAGTTCACCGCACGCTCCGCTCAGAATCGTTTATTGACCGTAATGATTTATCGTCACTTTAAGAACACATACTAAATTATCTTATATCCTGTAAGACAAGCATGCCCGGCTTTTTTACATGTCTATATTTTGTTCACCGCGGGATAAAAAAAAAACACGTTTTTTTTTTTTTTGTTTAATGAAATTCGACACTATTATTATAATATGTAGAATGTGGGCATAGATAATTAATTATAGGTATATATAATTCGTTTGTAATTTTCGACGGATTTATCATTATCAAACTTAGTCGTCGTTGCATCACGCGATTGGAATGCAGTAGGGAATTTTTTTTTTTTTTTTTAATTAACGAACGAAAAAGGCATTCGCATGAAAATAATATGATAAAAATCATGTATATACCTACCCTAAATTTATCGCGAACAATGGTCTCAACGGTCTCTCGTTCTCTCTTTTATACATGTATACGCGCTCCACTTCAGTGTCCCGAAGCCGCAAGGAGAACACGACGCATCAAAAAATGAAAAAAAAAAAAACAATGGAATTTTTTTTTTTATCAGAAAACACGACGTTCGTGTACGAGTGATGATACGCAGTGTATTGTTTAGCAATAATAATGCACTATATATCTATTGAAATATGTATATACACATATTTTGTTATCAAGTCATGAATGAAAATCTACCGAGTTCATAATATAATATGCGCGTAGTTACCGTTAATGCATACGATCCCCTTTTCCATTATTATTCGCAATTAATTTAAAAAAAAAAAAAATTTATTTTTTTTCATTTTAACTCATATCAAATATATTCAGCGTTATAATGATAAAATCGAGCGCACATTCATTCGAGCTTTATCATACGTTTTAATGTTGAGTTTTATAATTCCATTTATGTATTGTTATGACTTTTAAGTTTCAAGAGCTTTTATCAATCATTTTTAGTGTCTTACCATTCTGGCTTTCCGCCGTTTTCCGACTGATTAATGACTTCAATATACATTATTTTAGGCTCTCTTGGGCGAGAGAAATCCGTGGGGTGGAGCTATAGTTAATTGTAAATGTAATAATAACACCACCATTTTATAGATCATATCTATATAGTTGGTGCAGATTCCACACACCGAATTTTTTTTAATCAAGATGATCGTCAGTCATTCTCGAACTCGAAATATAAGATTTAACTCTTTTCGGTACAGAAAAATAACTCGCAGCCGAACAATTTGACGTCTGCAGGCAACACAGATGTATCTTCAATGCTACTACCATATATATGGAAGCAGTTTATGTTGTTTATTTTACGATTTTACGATCAATCCGAGACCTCCAGTGCAATAAAGTACTAAACAAAATATTTTCCATATTTCAGTTAATGTCGTTTATAGCACCCATACTTAAGGCACCTTAAGTAGTATTCGTTAGACACGCCCCAACCGTTATTATGCATTATAAATAAGTTATATTTATTTTTTAGAGCAAGACGATTTCCCCCGTATCTCGAAATTAATATTACAAAGTTAGTCCGTTATTCCACTGAAGGCCTCAATTACCGTTTTAGTTTTAGGCTTTTCATTCCCGTGTCCATTCCGTCCTCGGACTTTCTCTTTCAATTTTACCTTAGCATGGCGCAATATAGGTATTACGTTACTTATGTTATTATACAATTTTTCTTGATTTCTGGGTTAGAACTTTACAAGGGAAAAAAATACGATATAATACTCTGCTCAAAATCGCCTTTCTTTAGTAATAGTTTACCGTCGCGTATACTGCAGACACAAATTAAATTACTTTAAACGCGCGAGTCCTCGTCCCTTCCGAAAAAAAGGAGAACGGTAGAGGAGGGCGAATCGCATTAAAGGCGCACGTTTATACGATGAACTCAATGATGAAACAAGCCGAGAGCATTTTGGCGAGTGAATCGGGATGGAGGTAATCGCCGCCCCCTCCTCCCACTGGATCCGCCGCTGGTGATACATCCGTCAAAGGCAGCGTACCAGCCGTTTGTAAGCGCGTATGCGTATTATATGGCACTCTGCTCTGGTTTTAATAAAAATGTATCCCGGCTGCTGCATTCGCTGTATAAGAATACGTACTAATATTATAAGTGCCCTCTACACAATATAGCCCGTTCGAATTCCGATACGTTATACAATACGGCGGCGGCGTTAAAGGGATAGACAGACAGATGGGGAGGGAAAGGGAGGGAGAGAGAGAGATAGAGAGAGAGGGGGGGAGGGCGAAAAGCGCATACGTCGAGATCACACCGGTGTAATCAGTCGAAAACAAACGGAAATTACAACGGTATTGTTCGTGTTAATTACCGGAGCCGAGAGTCTCACATACGACGGTACGCGCGTGTAAAACGAAAAATCGAAAAACAAATATCGTCCGTCTAGCGTTCGTGGCCGGTACCCACGCGCATACGAGGTATTTTTTTTATTTTTTTTTTTTATTTTTCGTTCTAAAGATCAGTGGCTTCACAGAGTCGATATATTATTTAAATTTTTTCGGAAATCCATAATACATTAATATTTCGTCCGTCCGGCCGCCGCCGCCGCGGCGGCTCAAGAATGCTCGGTCGAGAGAAAAAAAAAATATGTCACTGCGCTTAGATATACGCGTTCCAGCGTATACGGTTTTTTTTTTTTGTTTTTTTACGCACCACCGTTTTTTTTTTTCGCTTCCATCGCCGGTCTCGTTTTATACTCGCACACATACACATACACACACACACACACACGCACGCACGACAATACATAATGTATAACATATTTTATGGAAACGCGCGTAATTATTCGCGACATCGGAATCCCGGCGGCGGTCGGTGCACAGATGCAAATCGCGATTATTCGCATAATATAAATTTCCCCTTGCCGACCGTACGACTACGCGACGACGTTTTTCGCTTATACACAATAAATAAACCGTATTCGTACGTTATTTTTTTTATTACATTTTTTTTTTTTTTCCTACGTGTCTATAAAGGTACGCAAGCATATTGTATACGTAATACATTATATCGTGTATTATAATATATGCATATATAATACATTATTCATTCATCGGAGAGCGGTTTTTTTATTATTATTATTATATTATTATTACTGTTTATTTTTTTTTTTCCGCCGTACCTGTCTGTACGCGGTCCCCGTCATCCCCCTTCCCGGTCACACGGTCATACCGCAGAATATATAATACGCGCGCGCGTTCGGCGGCCTCTCCTCTGCCGCCGTCCGTCCGCACTCTCCGCCGCTGTCCGACGGCCCCCGCGAAACTTGTTGATTTATAGCACGGGATCCTTTTGTTTCGCCGGTGTGCGAATGTAATGCGCGGGCCACCAGTTTCGCGCACATACACGTACACGGCGGAGGAAAAGATGAAAAAACGGTACGAGGAACAAAAAAAAATAATAATATACGAACCCGCAAAAAATCCGCACGAAAATAACGCGGTCGGAAGAAGTAACGACGACGGCGCAAAAAAGACCCGACCGAGAAAAAGAACGCCGGATGGGGGGAGGGGAGGGGAAATATAAGTACCGAGACCGCGACGACCCCTCCGACGGCGGCCGCCGCGTCGCAACATTCCTTCGCCGCGCCGGCCGGTGCTCATTGTTTTCTTTTCGGGGTTAATGGATTTCGGGTCCGGAGCGCGCAACAATATTACGCGTCTGTACGTACACGCGTTACAATGCGTTTACCGCCGGCAGTGACGCGGGTAAAACGCAATTACGTTTTATGCGTGCGTGCGCGCCCGCTCGGTCCTCGTCCGCCTCGTACGGTACGACGTTCCGGTGTCCGCGCGCCCGGCGCCCGCTCGGCGCGAGCCGTTCTCCGATTGGTCCGCTGTCGATCCGCGGGCGCGCGCGAAAAAGACATTTCGCAGTGGCGTTATATATAACGGGGGTAGTGGGGGTGGTAGGGGGCGGGGACGTACCACACTCCGTAATGTCAAGTGAAAATAACAATATAACGAATATAAAGTTTACGGTACGCGTCTCGTTTCGTTCGCGTCTTCCGATTTGTTTATTTAAAAGTTAACCCCGACCCTGTCCCCCGGAAGTCAGGTCTAAGTACGCCGTTGCTCGTAGCTGCGTAATCGTCCTACAACATCGTGTCCTATATGGTCACTAGAATTGTGTATATGTAGGATACACGACACGCGGCCCGCGCGCACTCGGAATCCGCTGTTATCGTTGGCGGGTCCGTACCGGACGTTCATAGAATAATTTCGTTTGTCCCTGTCGTTTCCCCCCCCCCCGCGGCCCCTTGAAAATGTAACGTAAGGCCGTGGTTTCGCGTGACACGTCGAGGATTATTGTTCGATCGATTTGAAATCGATAACATTGCAGACAACGGCAACGCAATACGATCTATACGACACTTTCGCGAGATAAAACGCGGAGCCGGTAAATCCGAATCGATCAACCAGGATCGACCCGGTGCCGAAACGGATCCCGGAATGCCAATATGCGTCCGTGCGTTATTCCGTAGAACAATTTCGTATAGACATGCCACTCGATCGGCTGATGATCGTTTTTCGACTTTTCGTTTACCCGCGCAAAGTCTGACCGAGTCGTCACATTTTAAATCATTTAAATCTATACATATATATATATATAAATCCAAATACCACTAATCTCACTCACTAATCGCTATATCTCAAAAACTACATCTCAACCCAAACGAACTTGAAATTTGGAATAGAGGTTCCTCTGATAATCTAAATGTGCAATAAGAAAGAATTTTAAAAAATGTTGCGTTTAATTGGATTATTTAATAACTAACAATAATTCGTCGCGAATTAACAATCGAGCTATTAATTTTTAAATACGTATATAAAAGTATATAAAGGTATTGTTTATTTATTGTTATGGATTACCAAAGTAACACAGATGAATTAAAAACATTTCTAAAGGTTGGTAATATGGATGAAAAAAAAACTGAGTGAAATATAAAATAATATTAAAAATATTTTACGTTACGGGCGAAGCCGGGTAATACAGCTAGTATTCTATAAGTTTTCAAGTATTATTTGTTTTTAAATCGTTTAATATCTAAGTCTATCGATTTACGCAATTTGGATTTGATCATATTTTATTTTTTCGTTTCGTTAAATCGCTAATGGTTTTGTCGTCCAGACACGTTTTTCCCCTCGCAGTATATAATATAACAACGTTCGCGCATTATTATATTAAATTGTCCGCCCTCCGACGATACCGTGAAATATCTTAAAATATCATATTTCCGATATGTACGTACAATGTACTTAAACGAATTTCATTTTTCATTGAATTTAATCCTTTTAAGGACGATTGTATACGAAACGCCAGTCGGGTCTGCGAAAACTTGCGAAACGTAAAAAGAAAAAAAAAACACTGGCGCTCGAATTTCTAATATAATGTGTATAGGCTAGGAAGGGTGGAGATTCTATTTTTTTTTCAATAGGCATAAGAATGATATACAAGTGAAAACCGTGTAGCTTAGTCGAGTACATTTTGTACGGCCTCTTTACGATGATAATGTTTCCTTTACGTTCGTAATACAATTAAAAAAAATAAAAAAAGTTATCGCTAATAAAAAAAGATTCTAACGTCATGATTTTTTACGATTTTCGTCAAAGTTTGAACTTAAAACAACGCTTATACAAAAAAATGACTAAACATTACATTTAATTTTTTTGTTTGTATCAATAAAATATACAACGTATGATGAACCTCGTGAAAAATTGTCAAGCATTTCTGTTCGGCCGAAACAGTTTGGTTCAAATAAAAACAAAACTAACTTAAATTTCCCGAATAATTCGAAACATCGCGTCTAGAAAAGACTAATATAACAAGAATGCTGTGAAGATTTCGAGTCTCTATGATTATTTTCAATCGAATTTCATCAAAACCAAAAACAATGGAAACCGGTATTGCGGTAAATTTTCCGAAGTTTTTTCACCGATTATTAAGAAAACTACAAAGAAAATCGAAAAGTGACATACTTCAACTACACCACCAACTAGATACAATTATCTTTCAGAAAAGATGTTACATTTGAAAATCGGAGCGAGAATTTTGGTAGAAAATTTCTTGACAGGCGGAAAAAAGCTCACATCATAGTGAACAAATACATTCCTCGTTATGTTCAGAATTCAACAGAAAAAAAAATGTTCGATTTCATTAAACACGATTTAGTGACGGTGATTAAACCGTTCCCTCGGGGATTTTGAAGACTTAAACTAAAACGGAATGATATTTTTACTCCGCTTTAACCATTTTAATATTATTTGTCTTCTTCTAAAAAAAAAAAAAATTGTTTTATCTAAATGAATTTCGAAATCGTCCCGTCGTCAGCGTCGTTGGAAATTGATAGGTACGTTAGTTATTTACCGCGATAAAAAAAACAAAAACTATTATTGATAAAACGCCGCATAGACTCGGGACAATCGTTCGGCATTATATACGCCGATACGGTATTTATAGTACAATATAGTCACCTGACATTGTTTAATCTTATCATTCTTATCGCCGTCGTGTCGTAGTGATGTGAAGTATTCTGGACTATATTTTTATACGATACAATATGTTTTTATTATTATATATGCGACGACGATACGGCACCGACGAAGACGGTTTATGACGGGTTTTCAAAAACTTTGTCGGGGACTGATAAAAAAATTCTTTAAAAACGCGTTATTATATATATATATATAGGTAATGCAGTATACGTTAGAAAAAAAAAACCGAAACGAGGTGGAGCAACACTACTCTAATTTGAATGCCTATTATAAAATGATAATTCAAAGAACCTATACCGTCGTCGGTATGTACAAAAGTGCATACCAGTGCATTCGAACCGATGCGGCGACGACGGCGTGCATACGAAATATTATTGTTTATAAAGACCCATATTATTGTCGTTACATCCGTCGCGTCACCGAAATTTCGTTATGAAAGTTTTCGTGGAGAAGTAAAGCAAAATGAAAAAAAAAAAAAAAAAAAAAAAAAAAACCGACAAAAACAGCCGTTAATTTGACCGATCCGAGAGTTCCTATATATATATGTGTGTATATAAAGAGAGAGGAGAGAGACTGATCTGTATATACGACGGCTGTCGGTATTGTTGTTGTTGCATTGTGTAGACGGATTTTGGGATTTTTTTTTTTACACGCCTAAAAAGTTAATCGGAATCGGTAAAATGTGATTTGTAAAGTCGACGTGCATTACACTATTTCGTCGGATACGCGTTTTATATGCGGCGACAGACCCGTCGCTACATACGTACGAGCTGCAGGTCGTAGGGCGGCATGACAAATTTTGAAGAAGTTGAACCGGCAAAATGAAATTAACAACCGCCAAAGATGACGGGAATACAATTTCCCGAAATATAAACGCACAGTGATCGCACAATGTTACCAGTAAACAAGACGAATTAAAAAACATCATGACGCAGGCATAGGTGTAATAGGTATACTACCAATTCAAAATCGGATTTAAATCCGCGCTACCGCGGTTTACTGTTCGTTTGCAATTATTGAGGACTAATCGAAATAATGCCGAGCGCATTACCATTGCGATTCGCACACGTCCAAACACGGCTATTAGAGTTCGGTTAGTCGATTGTACCGGAAAATAACGCGGATACTCACGTGTTAATTTATAGTGTACCCGTCGTATTGTGAACATTTACAGTGGGCACTTTTAGAATCCGCATTACAATTTGTTCGTTACTAAAGTCATTAAATTTATTAATCCACGTTTTTTTTTTTTCGTTATTTATCTCGGAATATTACTGTAAAGTTCGGCGTTGTTATATTTCAACACCCGCCTAGGTATATGTGAGGCGGATTCCGCATCGCATTACTATATTTTTCACGGTGCACCACACCTACACCGTGTTGGTTTTTATCCGCTCCGACGCTTTTTCGGCGGCCGCGCACTACTGGTGACACCTAGGCGTTTCGAGAGGGTGCATTGTACATTGTAAACATTATCTAAACAGACACAATTATACCAATCCAAAATTATTATAATTTCACGTTTACGGATGTTTGTTAGGCTGTTGTAGTTAACTAGCGAGCGGCGGCTTTTGTGTACACGCCACACGGCCCAAGTGTGTTGCCTCGGATGTACACGCATACCAAAGTGGGTATGATATACGGTTTGACGATACGCATTTACATTTTTCAAGCGGCGGGGTTGATTTTTCCCCAGTTTAATCGTTACACAATCGAGTGGTCTTCTAACGTTCGTATATAACTTTACGCGGGTCCTCGGAAACGCGAATATTTGTCCGAGGACAGCTGGTCCACCGGTCCACGCGCTGCGGATATCTGCGGCATCTCCGTTGTAATCTCGCAGCGACGGTTACGAAAACGATTTTGAACGGACGAAAAAACAAAACCTATACCTATAAATTATTATTATTATTATTATTATTAATATTATGCGGTTCGTTTAGCGTATTCGTCTCGGCCTTGGTCGATAAGTCTGCTCTCGTCCGGAATTCTTCGGGTGCAACGACGCGACGAGGTTTTTATTATTACATTATGTGTATACATTTATATATATATTATGTTCGTCGAAATCTCCAAACCGATTTGGCGCAGAAATCCAGAAACCCGTTCTGCGCTGCACAGCACATATCACGGACGTCGCAGACGAACGATGTGTCGATGTTGATATATTTTATCGTAATATTCGTTCACGGGGCAAAAAAACCACACATACACACACATGCCTACGTATATATAAAAAATATAATCCCGAAATAGACAACCGGAGTTCTACGGTGCGTCTATAAAACGACGTATCGGATGTCGGCCGACCAACGGTAACCACATTTTTAATTCTAATGTCACGGTCGATTAATGCCACTCTGTCGTGTAATTATACTTGAACGCCTGTTTATAATAGAATAATATTATTCTATTATACGGAATACGGCAATAGTCAGGACACGAAAAAAAAGTCCAATAAAAACACGAAAACTCGCTCAAATTCAAATTTTTTCAATGTATTCAATACGGGACGTGGAATTTATGTGTCACGGGCCACTTCCGGCATATGACGGCCTTCGTTGGTGGGCAAAAAGGCAAAAAGGAGCGACCGGAAACTTCGCATAGCTCGCTACGTAATTTCCCGTGGAATCGCTGCGATTTCTACAACAATTGCGGCTTTAAGTGGCCAATGACCCCGAAACGGCAAACTGAACGGTAACCTTTAGACTGTTTAGAGGTCTACAAACACCGTCCTAAAGACTCGAAAGAACTTAAATCCATAATTATTGAAGAAATCGATGCAGCGGTTCTACGTTTTCGTGTTTTTATTAAACTTTACTTTCGTGCCTTGACTTTTGTCGAATCCTGTATATAAGTCGGTAATACAGTCGGACTCGTCTGTTTCCGTCGTCTTTCTCTCTCTCTCTCTCTTCGTTTGCATATATACGTTATATATTATTATTATCTAGAAATAATAAAAAAAAGAAGTCTCGTTTAATAAAATAAAATATAAACGCCGTCGATTAAGGTTGTCGAAAACAGAATGTGGCCGCGGCGGTCGAACTGAAGTACGACCATTACACGTTATAACGTCATAAAAATAATAAAATCCCGTATCCGTCATTTCCGTCGGGCACAGATCTCTATACAAAAGGTACGTAACGTCATCGCGCATATTATAATGCGTAGGTACGGGCGCTAATAAATTGTTCATTATTTATCAATTGTTGACGTTTTCTTTCGGAATCCCGGAAAAAAAAATAACAAAAAAAGTGCTAATACTGCTGTAGACAGGCAATTGGGAAGGTCATTGATTCTAGCGATTAAATATATTTTATGACAATATTATTCAGTGGCGCCCAACCCGTGTGCAAGATGTAACGACCGCTATATCATAAACGATTTTGTAGAAGGTGGTTATCCTAACAAGAATCAAGACAGAGTTACCACTTGAAAACTAAAAACTCTAAATAAAATGTATTAACTGGTACAATTTTGTTTTGGGGCGGATGTTAATTATGAATCACGGTATACGTATTATGAAACACTTGGGCGCCACTGATATTATTATTAAATATCGTTGCAGTTCATCATCTAACTCGGTCCAAATGTATGATATAGGTTCAGAAAAAATGTGTATAGGAATAACGAAACTATTGGCGAATACTGTGGAAAATTAGACTCGTTAGATATTTTATTTATATAACTGACGTGAACGCAGCAATTAACTATTTACAAAGTGTAATGTTTGATGAACGATGATGCTATTGATTTACAGACATACTTCGATGTAAATGATATCAAACGATAAATAATGATTCTATTTGGTATTTTTTATTGCTGTTGTTTTTTTCCCGATTACCTTTGATTCGCCCTCTATTTCGGATTTACAGCATTAGCCGCATATTAACGAGCCAATATTCATTCGTGGATATAAATCGAATCGAGTCGGACGGTTTTTTTTTACGTCAAAAACAACAAAGCGGGGGACGGAAATCCGTTTTTCTTTTGCTTATTGGCGGATATTTTTGTTGACGTACGTTTGTTTTGCAAATCGTTGGATTATTTCCACATTTCGGTAAACAAACCGGCGTTTCGTCATCGAATAAACCGTAGGTACTCGGCTAAAAGTCCGAATCCGCGAATCGCCCTTTATTCCAGTGCTATACAATATAATCGTGCGCACACCGCCGTAGACGTCGTGAGCCTGGCCGTGGCCATTAAGTCGTGTTTGCGTGTGGGGGCCCCTCAGGCCCAAAGATTTATAAAATATCGTCATTTAACTATAGACATTGGACGTCTTTTGTGCACACAGATTAATAGAGTATTGTTTAGACTTCAGTCGACTATTGCAGACTGCAGTAAAATAATAAAATACATATATAATCGTTTGATGTTAAGAATCGGGTGACAGAGTAATTATTCCGCACGACTGCACAATGACGATTGAAATTTCGTTGAAAATTTCTTTTGCGAACAATAAACAATAGCGTAGTTGTATCAGAGCCTGTAGGACATTAATAATAATTTACACGTGTAACATGCGTCTCCTTCTCCTTTTCCTTTTCATCCCAACTATTTGGGGTCGGCCACCCACGTCCGAGCTTTCAATTCATTCGATTCTTCCCCCCGCCGTCCTCGGAGAGGATCCACGATAAGATAATGTGTAGCCGGGGGGGGGGGATTTTGAAAATGCCTATTATAAGGCACGTTTTTTTAACGAGCTCGATATGACGAATCAAGACAGTGTAATGGAGAGTGTATTGGAGAGTGAACGAGAGAGGGCAATCACCCTCCCTCTGTATCCGCCACTGCTGTGTGCGAATAACGACGACATAAATAATCGTTATTAAGAGGACGTTACACATGCATTTGTTGTTTCCGTCTTACAATCACAAGATCACAGTAGAAACATGCTTACGCATACGCTGCACAGAACTCGCTTGGTTTTGGTTTTAGAGTAAAAACGCCGATTATGAAATTATTAGAGGACAATATTCCGGATGGCAAGACGTTGCGGTTTTCCGAAAAAGTTATTTTTTCTTTAGGAGTTTTAGCGAATGGAAAAGAAAATCGTTATTTCTAAACGGTAAATCGACTGTCGGAGAGAACGGCAAAAAAACCAAACGTCTCGCCCTCCGGAATATCGTACTCTGTTTCGATTCGGTAAAAGGTGTTTTCACTCTAAAGCCGAAATTAACCGGGCAGTTCTGCGCGGGCCGGTCGCAAGATATTTGCCGCCCTAAAGCGAACATTTTGTCGTTTGACTTTCTTTGACGACAGTCTATTTCGCTTCGTCACCTCGGTTTTTTCAAATCGTGTGCCGCCCAAAAGCAACGCGTGAGCAAAGCCCGTGCTCCAGTGACCGGCCCGGTTCTGTGTAGCGTCGCGTATAAACGTTTCGACTATACCGCGCGCGCCGTCCGCTGAACGGTTCGCGTTCGCGTTACACGATAACGCGCGGCGTCATCGCCGAGGCGCGAAACGATCGCGAAAAAAGTACGCGGCGCCGAGACGGTGTCACGCGCCGCCGAAAAAAACGCCGGGACGCGACCGTAGCCGCCGCGTTACAGCGACCGCGCCGGGGCGGCGGTGTCGACGGTGTATTACAATAATAATAATAATAATAATACACAATATTATAATGAAGCCGTTTACGTGAACGTCGGCTGCTGCCGCGGTCCGGCGGTGGCGGTGCTGCGGCCGTCTCGGCGTCGGGTCTCTCTCGACAGTCACCGGCACGGCGGCGGCGGCGGCGGGGAACACGCGGTATGTTGTTATTATTATTATTATAGCGCCGCCGACGACGGCGGCGGTTCCCGTCCGTCCGTCTGTCGGTGTTCCAGAACCGACGGGCGGGCGGCGGCGGCGGCCGCTCGCTCGCACTGTTCGCGCGCTCTCTCGCACTCCCTCTCGCTCTCGCTCCGTCGCCCTATCGCCGTTCGCACCGCGCGCCGCGCGTTCGGACGGTATTCCGCAGCGGCGGCGGCAACAACAGCAGGTAATTTCCTGTCCGCGCGCGCGCATACACGGTCGCCGCCCCCTCCGCACCGCGCCGCCGACACAGAGCCGCATTCCAACGCGGTCCGACCCGGGCCCAGACTCGAGCCGCATTACGTTACACCGCGCTGGAAAACGTCTATTATGTATAATAATGCGTACACCCGGCATGCCGCCGCCGCCGCCGACATAATATACCGTGCGGCGGCGGCGGCGGCGGCGGCCGGAACGGGTGGTAGGTCGAGGGGTTACGGGCATTTCTTCCCATCGGTCCTAATAAAATAATAATACGCTTTAATTGCCCCCCTACGCGCGCGCAGCCCCCGTACCGGCCGTGCTATTATAACGCGTTTCCCCCTCCGGAGCACTCGCCGCGCGCGGCGACCTTGTTCCTCATTTATTCCTCACTGAAATATTGTTTTTTTTTTTTCCTACACGTAGGTTTTCTACACACACGTTGTAATGCGCTTTTCGAACGCGCGAGTCGAATTATTTTTACGATTATTGTTTTTTTTTTTTAATATTTTTCTATTGTCGTTATTATTATTATTCTTACGGGCCGTCGGCGATGATGATGTTTGCTAATGTAATGTTTTCGTGCGTTATTACACGTTTTTTACGACGCAAACGCGTATGAGCGTCAAGAACGGAAGAAGACGGGTTGAAAAAAAAAAAAAAAAAAACCACGAGAATACAAATTGCGCTCGGATCCGTTTGGAATTTCACGCGCGTCGCTTTTGACAAAGTGTCGCCGCCGCCGCGATTGCGTATTCTAAACGTAACCGGTACGCGGCCGCGACGAGACGGGATCGGTAATAATTCGTCGGTCGATTATTACGATCGCGCAATCGGTGCGAATTGTTCGGACGGTAATCCGCCGAGAACGCGGTTCAAACATCGTGAAC
The DNA here is from genome assembly GCA_902439185.1 of Cinara cedri. Lineage (NCBI taxonomy): Eukaryota > Metazoa > Arthropoda > Insecta > Hemiptera > Aphididae > Cinara > Cinara cedri. The sequence continues at coordinate 941,233 of CABPRJ010002369.1, forward strand.
CGGTACCGCCGGTAATGCAACACGAGTACCCGTAATGGGCGTAATGGGATTTTGGCGTAACGGGACAGGACGTAACGTTGGGCCAATCGATCCGAAATGCGGCCCGTTCGGCCGAGAACTTCGTGCCGAGTCCGGCGACAAAACGTCAATCAACAATAGTGTTCAAATACAAACGCGTGTAAATATGTCATTAATAAAATTACTAAAACAAAGAGAAGAAAAGAGAAAAAAAAAAATAATAATAATAATAATCACGGTGACGCGCACGAGTAACGTTCTAAACTCCTAAACGTTGTACTGCGACAAGCAAGACCTCTTGGGAAATTGCGCGTTTGTCAACATTTGACATTATATCAAGCGTTTTATATCGTTTACTAAGTATTAAAAAAAAAAAAAATAAATGTTTCTGTTATTGTTCTATTATTCGGATATCTCATTGGCGAAACTTAATGAAAACCTAAATACCGACCAGACAAAAAAGGTCTCTCTTGTTGTTTTTCCACTGCAGAGTAATATTTCTGACGGAACACAAAAGTCAAAAAAAAAAAAAAAAAAACAAAACAAAGCGATCGCGTCGCCGTAAACTTGTCAGTTTTCATTATTCATGTTTTTCCCGATTATTATGGAAACTACTTGGCAAATGAAAAAAAAAAAGAACTCTCAAACACGGATGATTTGAATCCATCGAAATAAATGTTACTGTATTGTTTATATCGACGATATACAAGTGTTTAAAAGTATTTAAAGCAGTTGTTGAGGGGCACTGTTGACAAGTTGTGTTTAGACTTCAGTGTTAGCTAGTGAAGTCTAAACAGTAGACGATGAGTCTACTATATTATTTTGTACAATACTTTTTATTGAAACGAGTAAATCGAAGAAATATAATTATTTACTCCAAACTGCCAATGGCCAGAAACAACTTCTTTGCACACGAAGGTAGACATAAATTATTGTTTTTTTATTATCATATTAATGCAGTTACTCGATATTATAAATTATAATAATCTTTTAATTAGTTTTCGAAAACGTTTTCGTTTTGCCCGCCGTCTGAAAATCACCCAGTGCGCGCCCTCGCTCCCAAAAGTACCGACCAGACGACCATTCGAAAAAGGCGCCACACTCGACACGCCGGTGCGAGATTTCTAGNAAAAAAAAAAAAAAAAATACGAAAACACACGTCGTAGTAAAACCGACGGATCGGCTACATTCCGAATCTAAAAAATCAAATCAAAAACCGACGTCCGAAAAAATCGTTTACGAGACCGCCGTTTCCAACGCGGACGAATTTCCATGTCTTTCCCGTCCTCCGCGCCGTCGTAATTCTTTTGTTGGCGCGATAAATTCAGGGACGCAATTTGAAAATTGTTTAACCGTTCCGTAAACGAATATTTTCATACAATAAACGGTAAGAGCTAACGTCAACAAACAGGACGCATTTTTTGCTCGTTGTTAAATTTTTCCGTCACCGGGTGCGGCCGCGACGTATTTTTTTTTGGAGGGGGGCGAGGAAGTGTGAATACAGGCCACGGCATGCCCTAGACGTCAGAATGCTCATAAATAATAATTTCTATCAGAAATCTGCACACGGAAATTCGGGAGTGTTGACAGGTTACATTCGCCTTAAGGACACTGTCCCCCAGACCCTCCCTCCCCCCCGTAGAAGACGAACCAACCGGATCCGCCACTGACCGGGTGCCGATATCGCTACACGGGCGCGCGTGTACACGTTGCCTAATTTATCGGTTGCCCGCACGTCACCGGAACACGTGTGAAACACGAATGAAAAACACACACGCCACCGCAACCACCGCTGTAAACGTAAACGGCGAATCTGGTCGTCGTCTTCGGTGCGTTTAATTTTTTTTAAACTCCGAACGGAACGAGCAACGCGTCGGTCGGTTTTATAGTGATGTTTACTGGTTTTTTTTTTTTTTTTATTTATTTATTTTTAGATTTGGACCGTAGCAAAGGAATGTTTATTCTGTTTAATTTTTTTTTCTTCTCATTTTTCATTTTTCCACCAGAAATCTGGCTGAGACGTTAACGAGTGTAGCGTTTTTACCGAAATTAAAAGGTCCAATCGGTATTTTCCGGAGGGGGGGGAAACGGGAACATTCACGAAAGGCGTTCAATTTTGTTTACACAGTTTTATTGTGGTTCGGTTAAAAATATTCGTAGGGACTCGACATTTTGACAGAAAACTTATACAGGTATGTCTTAAATCTATTACAAACGTGGTAAAATGTCCAAAACATTTGAGCCTTTTTTCGGGATATTTATAGGCGGTAGGTACTCAGTGCAGAATACAACTGTTAGACTCAACAGAAATGCTTGTATGTTCGACGGGAGGTTCGTTATATAATAAGTCGTACTTTACGATCGAACAAAATTTAGACGAAACCCGTAAACATTACGGCCTTTCGGAGCACGTGTATCCGGACTTCGTTCCGAACCATGATGTAAACTTTTGAACGCGGAATTTATTTTCGACCGGGCGAAAAAATTGTACCGCGCTAACGCAAATGCTAATACTATACCGGCCGTTGAAACGCATCTGTTACAAACAAATTCCGTTTTCTTCACGCTATATCATACGCACGTGGATTTTTTTTTTAATTATCCCGGCATTATTTTGTACAGTTTTACTGGCCGAACAGATGAAAATATTCCGAACGACATTGTGTTGCGTATGAAATGTTCTCGAACGTCTACTTACATGTCGGCGTAGTTTTTTCTCACGCGAAACACGATTTTTTCACTCGCCAATACTACGTACCGATTTTTCGCCGATACGACGCGCTCATACGTTACTACTAACAGACGGACGGACGTACGGGGGGGGGGAAACGGATTAAAAACTGCATGTATCGCGGCAAATAAACCTTATTTATAGCACAATAACGTATGTATATTATGAATTATGACCGACCCACACTCGCGGTGTGTACGCACATATGTTTTCACGGAATTCGCCTCGCCCGCCACTGATTATTCGTTTCATGTCCTACGTGTTTATCGTACCTGTACAACAAATACGCGTATAATATTTTTGTCTGCGATTCACACTGTATATTTGTGTAACGATATTCAAATCGGACCGCAATTTGTTTTCTAGATTCTGAACGAAACGAGCAACGTATTTAATCTGGTTTATCTACGACGTGTTTTTAGTTATTTATTTATTATTATTATTTTTTTTTTTTACCGAAATTCTTGCTCGGGCCGAAAACTTTATGAGAACAACAGGCAATTGTTCGTGCGGTTTCCGACGTTACGATGACTTTACTGCGAGGGGGGGAAAAAACACAACTAACATAATACTCTGTTTAGAATCGTTTTTCGCCATTAACGGTTCAGCGTCGCGGGCGCGCACAATTTAAATATTACTCCGTACGCGCCCTGTGCCGACTCTCCTCCTGAAAACAGTGGCACACGCGTCGGCAGCGCTGTAGCGTCTCTCCTCTCCGTTTTCTACAGTCACGCGGGGACCGGTAACGTACGGCAGGCGATTGTCTGCCCGTAAAAACAACCCGACCGTTGTCGGCGGGACGCGCGGGTTGTTCGTTCTCCTCCGGGGGAGCGCTCCGGCGCCGTCTGCGGTTCCGAAAAAATCCGCCGGGTCGGCGTTGCCGGCTCGCGGGGCGACTTGGCGTCTCCGCGTATTTATCGCGTTGTCGGCGCTCGTTTCCGGTCTTGTACAGCCTTTGTACAGCCCGTGCTACGCCCGTACGTTAGGATACCGAGCAAACGCATTCGGTTTCCGCCGGGGCGACTGATGGCTATACGAACGGCGTCGCGAAAATGACGGCGTAAAACGGACGCAACGTTTAAACAATTAAATCAATTAAATAACGCGGAGCGGACCGCGCCCGACGTGTTCGTTTCTACGCTGTTCGTAATCGTAACCGCACGCACGTGTCGGCAATACGCTCGCGTCGTCGATTCGGTAAACGCGTGTGCGGCCGTATAGAACCGATTCGCGGTTACCGGCCGCACGGGCGACGAGGTGTGAGGTTGGGCGGGGGGGG